>JAOTRH010455169.1:0-64078 GCA_034768845.1 Heliamphora exappendiculata | reverse complement strand
GAGGAGAGTTTATATATATAGATATATATATATATATATATATATAACATTTTCGATATACGGGCCTTACAACCTAACCAAACGCGACTTAAGTAACGTATCATAACCAAACATCAATTATAAATACCATACACTAAGATACTATCTAGCGCAAATGTATTTATACATAAGAATACGTATCTCATATAAGCATATAGAAATTTAGCAGGACATACCCTGCTTGTACTAGTTCTGATACCAAATATGATGAATTACACTGCACTGCGGATCTATATATATATATTGACTGATAGAGGGAGATGAGAAAGAAAGGGAGAGACCAAAAGAGTGAGGCGAGAAAGAGATTCCGATGGTGGCCGGTCTTCATTGCCGGAGGAAGGTAGCGCCAACGTTGGCGTCGCCGGTGGAGGGTGTCGGCGCCTGTTCTTCTTCTTCACCCATTTTCCTTTTTTTTTCCTTACTAAACCTAACTTAATACTTAGTAGCCATGAGAGAGTGAGAGGACAAAAATGAAAATATAAGTTTAAATTATACCAAATTAACATTTTTTTGTTAAAACTTAACGAAAAATTAACAGTTAGACGTTTTTGATGCAAAGATTAAACTAGAAGAAAGATTAGTATCGTTTCAGAAATCATAGGGGTGTATATATTTTTGTCAAAAACCTCAGGAGAGGTCAGCGTAATTTACTCTATTATACAAATTCAATTTTTTATAAAAATATATATTTTTAAAATTTACTTATCAAAATCTATCAAATAAAATTTATATTGAATACAAAATTAGAAAAAAAATAAATTTTAAATAGAATTTTTTCCTAACTTAAAGTTTTTTCGCTTAAAATTACTTTAAATTAAGTTTTTTGACTTATTGTCTTTTGACCTGAAGCCACATCTACGGTTCACCAAACGACTATAAACAAAAAGTTTGGTTTAAAATTAAGTTGCTAAATGAGGCTACTATTGCTTATTTTTATCTTTAGTGATTTTTTTTTATTTTTTGATTAAAATTATTTATTTTTTCAATTTCTCATCAAAATGATCAGAAAAAGTAAAAATTATAATTAAAAGATCAAAAAATCCAAAAAAGCAAAATTCATAAAAATTAACCCAACTAGGGACAATATATTTTTTAAAAAAACATTTAAGAAAAAAAATTATAAATTCTCATCCTATCAACTAAAAAGTTATTAATTTTTTAAAAAAAAAATCGTTTGAAAGTTATTTTTCTTGATTATTTATAAATTCTTATTGAGCAAAAATGCAAGCCTTTTATTGTGTTGTTAAAATTGGGGTAAATCCGTAAAAATAGAAGTTTCGACAATCTTGTTCACATTAATATGAACTATGAAGAGAGGTTTAGTTCACACAATTTTAGATATATTTGGAACATGTTTGGTAATTTAAATAGAATTGCCATGGTGTTTGGCATTGCTTTTTGGGTTAGTTTTTAATTTTTCGCTATTAATTTTAACAGTAATTTATAATATTTTTTAAAAATTTATAACTTCTACTAAAATTTATAATTATTTTTTTATATTTTAACTACAATTTAATAAATTTACTAAACACTTACAACATCTGTTACAATTTATAATTCATAAGTTATTAATTTAAATAATATCAAACACCCACTACATTTGGTTTGTGATTGATTATAGTGAAAAATAAATAAAATAAAAATTATAGAATTATTTTTACTCGTTAAACAAAGATATAAGATAGTTCGTAATCTAGTAGTAATAATCAAGACATTGGACGACTTGGTATGGTAATAATAATTCATGAATGGTTCGAGATTTGACGAACTATTAATTCGAGTCCCACAATATAACTGCATAATTATTAATCCAAAAAGAAAAAATCTAAAAAATAAACCTCACATATCCTCTAGTTCAGTCCAAACCTCTCTTAATTCAAGATAACAAACAAACCCTTATTATGCATGATTGGTATCCAGTAAACTCTTCATAATCTAGTAGGTTTAAATGAATGGTGCAAACGCCACGTATAGATTTGTTAGTGTCACATAATTTAATACTACGGGGACATTTTTGTTGATCATACAACTTTTATTTCTGGGTGTGTCAACAACAAAATTAGCCGTGACACTATATTTTCAATTAAAATTATGGCCCTGTTTGCGCTAAAATTGTAGAAATTTTACTTATTTTTGAACTTTTGTCATTTTTTGACTAATTTATTTTATTTTTTTAAATCGCCTTGATGAGATGAACCGAAAAATAAAAATATTTGATGAAAAGATAAAATAAGTTCATTATAAACGAAAATAAATAACATTAAATTTAGCTTATTATCTTATCAAGTTAATCAAACAATTGTAGCTTCATAGTCAAGTCACATCTACTATCAGAAAGATGAATGACAATATGATTTGAGGATAAAGTGTTTATTTTTTATTTTTGTAAATAAACAGTATCCAGTTATATGACTAAAGTTGTCTAAAAAATATATTTTTTGTATGAGTATTCTATTTGGTGAACTTTACACGGCTACATGATAAATAGTTTAAATTATCGAGATCAATCGATACTATCGAGTCCCAACATATGTCCTCAGTTGAATTTACCAACTAGAGAGAATAATGCAAAACTCACTCCCCAAATATCATGAGCAATTTGTCTAGATACTATGCCAAGAAACTAATATGAATAAATGGTATTAGATGTATGATATTTATAATATGCAATCAATAAAAACCTAAAGTATATTGCAAATATTACAAATTATCCCAAGTCATCAATAAAAACCTAAAGTATGCTATTAAAATGACACTAACTAGTAACCTTTAGACTTTCATGTGGGAACTAGAAGCAAACCAGTCATCATTTATAAATTCAAAACAAATAGCATAGTTTGCGGCTTTCAATTTTTTTTTAAAGATTTGAATTGCTCTATTTATCTCATAAATGAGTGAATAATTTATGAGATAAACATTCATTAGAATTTACTATTTAGAATTTAAGGTTTAGGTTTAGGCACACTTTGTTGACTTTTGCTATTATAGAGGATAACGTATGGTACTCAACTATAAGAGCTAGTAGCATTGGAAATTGTCGTATTTTAAGTAATTCTACATCTGAGGTAGATTTTTGGAGCCTTAAAAACTCAATAAAAGGGATATTGAGCCTCTAGTTTGATGATTACTGGCTGTTCGACTTGCATGTGCTGTGGTTATTTTCAGAAGAGAAAATTATTCAGCTTCTTCTTTTCTTATTCTCACTCCTTCAAGAAAGATAGTACTAAATGTTCTATCATCTCTGTCGTCTTATTGAACCACCCATATAGTCGATTAATTTTTAGCACCTTTATTAGCTATGGTGTAGGGTGCTCTTCAAGAATAAAAATCAAACCCAAGTCTTGGTATTCTCCTCTTCATTTTTTGCCAAAACCCTTGCAAAATCATGCTTGGATCAAAAACCTCAAAAGAATTGAAAGTGAACCCACCTTAGTTGATGTTCCACATTCTCATTTCCTTTTTCGTGCTTCTGCTCTTTCCAGAAGGCGGAGTTGAGTGGTGCATTCTTTTCTTCATTTAAAGTGCAAGTCAAAACAAGAAAACGATAAGCTCTAATGTAACATAAAAGAACAAAAGGGAACAAAGTGAGATCACAGTGGAAATAAGATAGATTCGAAAGAGCCATGCAGAGTAGAATGTGTCTGCCAAATGGTAATGATTTGCTGCTCGAATACAGAATGAAATGAAATCATGAATGGGTTTGGAAAAGGACATGAGAGTTTTCCTGAGACAAAAGCCTACTAGATTTTGGTACTAATAAAAAACCTGTAGGAATTCATTGAAAGCATTCCTTACCACGGTAAAAATATTCTTTTCAATCTTATTTTGTTTTTTATTCTACTCTAACAAAAACATAGCCAAACTCAATTATTTTGTTTTTTATTCTACTCTAACAAAAACATAGCCAAACTCAATTTGTTTATAATTTCTTCTCGTCTTTATATCAAAGGAAGTATAGGACATGAGCTACAACCATCACAACCATCACCAATCTCTTATTTAGCTCATAAAAAAGTCTACAATATTTTGTTCGAATTATATTGTTAATCTCTATAGTGATAGAATAATTAATAGCACCCCTCTACTAAGTTATTCTCCACATGGAATTAAATCTAGTATCCCATCCCACATTAAAAATAGTCTTTCGAATAGTCTCTCATCTTTCATTACATCTGACAAAACGTATCACAACTAATCTCGTGATGTGTAAAATCTCTCCAATTGTCGTTAGACACATATAATCTTGTTCGTAATTTCACTGCATTGTTGTTAACACTCAAAATTTGCCCCATTCCTCAAAATATTTGAGGAAAGAAAATTAATATTATTTAATTTTTTTTCATGATAGTGCGAGGGAGATTTGCGGTGATCGATATGTGAGTACTCAAATCAGAGTCGTTAGACATGACAAGCTCGCAAAAATTACAAAAAGTTATGATAAGATCGACGACGTGGAAATTTGTGATATCGGGCTCGATGCACCGAGAAACGGTAGATCGGCCTTTCAAAAAATTAGAAAGAAAATGTGATGTTTCCTGAGTCCTTTTCTTAATAGAACAACATCTAGAATGCCATGAATGAAGTTTTGTCTGCTTAAACCCGAAATATGCGAATGATCGTTTTGCCCTCCCGGGAGCCTGATAACTCGTTTCCAACTGTCTCTTATCTAGAAAATAGTTTGTAGATGATGTGACGATATTCAATAGTACATACATATACATTTTTGAAAAAATGAATCCATTAACACCGATCGATGCCATTTATGATCAAATTTGACCTAATTCGGTGGCTTTTTCAATCCAAATATGCCGTATTTATTTCAACATCTCGCGATGACAAAAATTCGAGAAGTTAATTCTATAATTTTCTACATCAAATATTTGATTAGTATGTCAAGTTTCACGTCATACTGAATTCGTTTGACTAGCGTTGGATAGAACAAAAATTTGCTGTCTAGCAACCCTCAAATATTTTACTCGCTAATCGGGGATAATGTGAATGAATTGTTCATAGTTGGATCACGAATGCCATTTTTACCCTAATAACACTCTTCAGTGTCAAAATCATACCTTTTTTTATACCCCTTCTTTTTCCTTCGTCGTTCAGCAACAGAGAAAAAAAGTTGTCATGCTCGTGATAACTGGCACGTGTACCACAGTCCTACAGGGCTAGTTGACACTGTTCCTAGAATAGTAACCAGTTTTGGCTATAAATAAAGGCCTTCGCTCAGTCATTTTTAATGACTTATTGTAAAGAAATTGATTTTAATTCTTTTTATTTATTTTATGGCAATTCAAGTTAATTTGATTTGTTTACAACTTCTAATTGGTTAGGATTAGCTTAATAAGAGTTTGTGTTGAGTTGAGAATCATGATTAGGATAAGGTTGTTTTAGAGATAGAGTCTTATCTTTGTATATCTAAAGCTGATCCAATTAAAAGTCCTAATTAGAGTGTGAGATGAAGGTACAACTGATCAAAGGTGAAGTACAAGCAACTAAAGCATGATTTGTCAAAAAGGCATTCTACCACATGACCGTTCGAGTACCCAACAAGCCCTGCCTGAGCAGAACTAGGCAATTTCATTAGGGTTGAAACTCTTCTAGCCTAGTGTTTTAGTGACCTATAAAAAGGTCATTAGGCAGCCACAAAAACGCTTTTGATACTTCAATATCCAAAACTCCAATTCATATTCAGAAGTGCTTTTTGTGTCACCAAAGGTCAAAAATTGTTCGTGACAAATCTTAGACAGTGTTCTAAGTTTTGACGGAGAATTCTGCTAGAGGATCTGTATCGAGAATTCGTTGCAGTTGGAATCAAGTGAAAAATGGTGTACGTAAATTCGACATACAAGCTTAGAATTAATAGATTGAGAATTTGGTTAAAAGTCTATAAGTTGTATTATAACTGTTCGACTTTACAGTGTTTGATTCCTGGACTTAGTAAGTTCTGTGATTTTTTACCCGTGTTAGGTTTTTCCACGTAAAAAATCTACATGTCGAGTTTACTTCATATTGCTTCTACTTTTCATTGAATGTGATTGATTGAAACACAAAAATATTATTTTCTGTTAACGAAAATGGAATTCATATTTTTCAATTTCTATTAAAGCGGAACTTGTTTTTCAAACAAAAATTTTTCGATTCTAATCAATCGCATTCAAGGAATTTTCTAGAAAAGAAAACTCAACCGTATGACTACCCCTATTAGATGGAGGAAACTACCCCTATTAAAAAGTACGGATGATGGCGTTTCTTAAATCTATTGATAAAAGAGTTTGGATGTTTGTTATAACTGGCTATTCCCCTCCCATTGTAAAATCTGGTGATGAGACTATTTTGAAACCAATTAAACAATGGGAGAAAAGGGATTTAGACGAAGCAGGCTGAAATAAGAAGGCTATCAATGCAATCTTTAGCGATATCACACCAGAAGAGTTCAAACGAATCTGTACATGTAAAATCACTAAAGATGCATGGGATATACTTGAAGTTACACACGAGGGAACCTCTACAATACAAATATCAAAACTTCAAAGGCTCACTTCAAATTTTAAAACTCTATGGATGGAAGATATGGAGACTTTTGATAAATTTTATACCAAGTTGAGTGACATTGTAAATTTTAATTTTATACATGGTGAAAAAATTTCTGAATCTCGCATTGTTCGTAAAATCTTACGATCACTACCTAAATGATTTCAACCAAAGGTTACTGCCATTGAAGAAAGTAAGGACATTGATATTCTAAAAGTAGAACAGTTGGTTGGAAACCTTTAGACTTTTGAGTCGACTCTACGTCTACCTAAAAAATTAAAAGGAGTTGCTTTAAAATCTTCAAAGGTTAACTTAGATTCTTTTTCTGATGAGGTGGAATTTGATCCTGAAGTTATGGATTTTATTGTGAAAAAATTGAAAAAATTTGCTTTGAATAAAAAACCTAACTTCAAGGCAAAGTTCGAAAGTTTGGTGATAAAAGTAAGAATGTGGCTAAGTATGAAAAGAAAAAAATCAAAGATTCAAAATTAAACTATACAGTGTTTTGAGTGTCAAATATATGGTCACATTGCACAAAATTGTCTAAATAAGAAGAAAGAGAAAGAAAAAGTCTTTACTATCACAAAGGAAGACGAAATTGAGTCAAGTGATGCTGAAATTGAATCTGAACCTGAAAATGAAAAGTGTAAGTTTGTTGCTTTCACTGCATCTACTAGATCATCTAAATTTGAATTTTCTGACTGAGAATCACAAGTGTCTCACAGTGATTCAGGTAAAGAGGATCCAAATTTAGGTTCAGAGTCAGAAGATGGCAGTGAGAGAAAATATTTTGTGGGCTTATGATCAACTCCACGAAAAAAGTTACAAAATGACAAAAGTTGTCACTAAGCTATCACTGAAGAATAAAACCCTTGAAAAATAGAAAGATGGACTTAAATCAGAATTGACCGAGTCACAAGCCCTTGTTTCTCAATTGAAAATCTTTAAATCCAAAATGACTGGAAAGCTGGTCAATTCTGACAAATAGAGGAATGATCTTATTGAGTCGTGTGATTCCCTTAAGTTAAAAGTTTCAAAATTAGAACTGAAATTACAAAACTCAATAAATTCAAAATCCTCATTTGAGACAAAAATCAAAGAGTTGAAATCTGAACTGTTTACTGCTAATACCACTTCCAAGAAGTTGAATGCAGGGTCCCTAAGTTTGGAAGACATTTTAAATGTTCAAAAAGTGGCGTTAGCCCGAACCAGACTTTGGTATGTTGCAAACTCTCCTATCTCGAAGACATCAAGTAAAATCAACTTTGTTAATGCCGTTAACAGTCCTACAGGTTCGAGTCAAAATTATTTGAAAAAGGCTGATCAATTCAAGCCTCAAATATCAAAAAAAACTTTTCAACGAACTTGACCACAAACAACTGTTTTAAAAAAATTTGTTCATATATGTCATTATTGTGGTATTATGGGACACATTCGACTCTATTGCAGAAAATTGAATTCACTATCTTTGTATCAAAATGAAAGAAAACCTAAAGAATTGCATGACTAAATCAGACAGTTGCATGAAAAAGCTCACTGGCAGTTGAGTGCTCGAGCGGATTCTATGTTGCCGGGATTTAGGGTTTTGTTTCAAAACAAAGGGAATTCAAGAAATGTTTAGAAAATATTTTAACACCTTAAAAATTAAAATTTGAAAACCCTTTGTGTGAAAAAAATGGAGTCACCACTTGGTTTTTGAGAAAAAATCAAGAAAACACATAATGAGCTACTGATATTTAAAATGGTAATGAGAGAAAACAAAGGTTTGGGAGCTAAGATACGAACTAAAAAAGGTGTTAGGCATCCCGTTCACCAAACCGTGAGATTGTACTAATCATCATTAGTTCTTAATTAGATTTTTCAAATGCATGCAAATACAAAAAATGGGAACAAAAAAAAAACATCTAAAATCAAATAAGAAAAATACATAACATATGTATATAGAACGCCAAACATGTAGCGCCTCTGTCCCGTTTTAATATAAACCAAATAAAATTTTGGAACTAACCTAATATAAAAATCCTTTCTTTGAAAATCATGTCTTTAAATAACCCATCTATGCATCTGGATCAACTATGAGAAACTTGGTTCAAAACAATTTTCAACATTGAAATCCAGCGGAGACCGCTCGAGCGGACACCCCACCGCTCGAGCAGTGACACATCCGAGAGTTTTTGCTTAAAAACTGTGAAAAATGCTTATATTCTTAGAAACTTGATTCAACATATTGATTTTCTTAAACCTGTTTTGAGAGGGTAAAAGCAAGTAAGGAAAATACGTAATTGAGAACAAAATTTTCATTCATTATAAACTAAACGTTTTTGCCAAAATCATTCCTTAAGGGATCAAAACACCCAGCTCAATCAAAATAATTGCGACCTCACATACATGCACCGTATGAACGTGTGACCCTAAGGTCTTACAATAGTAGTTGGGTTCAAAATTACAATAACCCAACCATTCAAAAGAAGGGATTACATCTATACACTTTCATTTCTGAAAACTTAACTATCCAAAGAAATAATGTAATCCTATTAACTTTTCCAGAAAGCTATCGACCACAGGTCTTCCTCCATGACCTTCTTTCTGCTTTCACTTGAAATGTTGTTAAACAACATGGGCCGAAACTCGTGGGAACAAGACTAAAATTGATTACATGCATGATATACGAAGATGATTATGCAAGATACACAAATAAACTTGATCACTTCATAGTATTTGTTCTGAAATAGGTTTTCCTTGCATAACCGGGTTCCATAAAGAAGGATTGTTACTCCATGTTCTCTTTTCATACCTATAGGAATACTCATTGTTTGCCATTAATTTATCAATTTTACTATTCTTAATTAACCCAAACCATTTCATCATCTTATCATATTACCAAATTGAGGTGTCTCTAACCCAAGTTCACCACTACTCACACGCTTTACCAACTCATTTCACGTATCACTAATTCATAGTTCAAAATCATAGGCACCGGCGTCGGACGAGCGTATAGACCCATGTAGCATTACACTAAATCTGGCCAAACGGGTCTCATGAGGTAATGGTACGTTGTATACCCCAACACGACTAACGTCTTTTTCCGGTCACTAGCCGACGGACAGAGAACCCAAATACGTCCTTTCCCGGTTGCTAGCCGGCGGGCAGAGAACCCAATCTGTGCAGTTTTTTAGACTTTCACCGAGGAGCAACTCGTGCCCAACCTTAAATAATTCAGAAACTGATCTTTTTAACATATCACAACAAAACACACACGTGAGTCCAACCCAAATGGTTCCTCTCACCAACCCATTTCATTACACAATTCCATTATCCACATTTTCGTTATTCTCGGCTCAAAACCAAATTATTCATCACGTGGCTTCAAATTCACAAATGTATTGGTTTTATTCAACAAAATCCGCTTTTGACTTGATATCAATGTACGTCACACGAATATATAAAATTAAATTCACAATAGGTTACGATAACCCTCAATTTAATCATTAATCATGTCAATTTTACCATACAACACCCTTAAACCCAAAAGCCCCAATCACAAGATAGGACAATGTCAAGATAAGTTAATGTTAAATCCCTCATAAATCCTAGATTCAACTCTCATTATCACCAAACTCAACTGAGGGTTTTGAAAATCACAAACTTTATGTCTTTATGTTCATAAATAGGAAAATATGACACATATCACTTAAATATTCAAAGAAAGTCTTGGATCCTATCTTTGAATGCTAGATCCGTAAGAAAAAGCATCGGATGAGCTCTAATCGCTTGAATCTCCAATCACGTGGTAAGAACAACATCTCCAAGGCTAAGATCGAGTCATCAACGGTCGAACCACCGAGAGAAAGGCAAAGAAACCCACTCCAAGAAGCCAAACAAGCCCCTATTACCTCTCAAACCCAAACCCTTACGCTCACCCATGCTTTAGAGAGAGAGACATAAGGAGAAAATGAGAAAAAGAAGCTCCACACCCCTTTTTAAAATATCAGGTCCGCGACAGTCTGCTCGAGCGGACCCCCACCGCTTGAGCGGCCACACTCTAGAAATTCCTCTGCCACCTCACCACTCGAGCGATGACCCTCTCTCTCGAGCGGTCAATCCTGAGCAGCAAATTTCCACTTACTAAGGCTGTAATTGAACCATACACGCGCAACATGTCATCCAACTACGTTTTTCTACAAAAATTCCAATACTAATGGTCACAAATGAACACATATAAGATCAAGAATAAACTTTCATGCATGGCTTATGTTCCCAAATATCTCCACAGATCATGACATATGTGTTTTCGTAAATTAGCAAGAAAATAACAAAGGTTCGGTTCGCTACAATGTCCCCCACTAAGGAGATTTTGTCCTCGAAATCACCCATATATCAGGGACTAAACAACTCGAGGTAATTTTTTCGAACTTATGATTCTCATTCCTAAGTAGCTTCTCCGTATAGTGAATTTAGAACCCCCAAATTAGGTGCTGCTAACTCTAATAGGATTGTGTTTTTTTATTGTATGTTTTGATTATATATTGTTAGAATTGTTTGTTCGAATTAGACTAGTTTTTTTCCTGGGTTCGGCCCGAATTTTCTGTTATCCTTTGAATAGATTAGATTTTCGCCTTTGGGTTCTTACCCGAATTTCGTCCTTCACCCTGATCAATTTCTCACACCGTAGTTTTCATCCCAGGGTCATCACACCTCTAGGATAGTCTCTCTCTTCTCCGGGTTCTTCTCGGATTGTCAGTTATTCCCTGTTGTTGTATTAGGGTTCTTCCCGGGGTCATGTATGTGTTTCGTTTTGGGCCTTTAAGATTATTTCTCCCCCTTCCGGGTTCTTCTCGGCTTGCTAATTCTATACCCCATTTTTATCTGGGCTTTCTTTCTTCAAACCCCTTTCTTTCGACCTATGTGAGAAAGTTTTGTTTTTCTACCGTTATTCTTTAGACTCATAGGTCGAATCAGCCTCTTGAGGGTTAGAATAGTCTTTTTGTCAGAACGCCGTCCACTTAGATAAAACTTTTTCCCTAGAACTTGGTTGATCTATTCCCTTTGGTTCTCATCTTGGGTTTTCAGATGTTCAGTTGTTATGCTAATGGTATGAGCTTGACATGGGCATTATTTCAGTTTCAACTATTTTTGGGTATATAAGATATTTACTGTCTGTTGTCTGAATTCTTGTGAAACATGTTTGAGACTGGTTATTCTGCTTGTAGGATCAAGTTTTTTTTAGAGGTTACCATTGATTTGGAAAAAGTACAGTCGACACGAGTTTGGGTACGATCAGAATCAGGCAGACTTCATAGAGTTTCTGAATCAACAGACATGGCAAAGAACGAAGTTAATCTGATAGCCCTGATGAGGGCTATTACCGAGATACAATGGGTTGTAGAGCAGTAGACCCAGGCTCAAACTCAATGTCAGGCACAGATACAAGAAATTCAGGCCCATATGCTCGGTGTGAATGGGCAGCCAGACAATACGAATGAGAACGACAAAGATTTTTGGGATGACAACCAAGGACCAGAGATACCGCAAGTTGTTGTGCCACCTTGGGTTCCCCGCCAGATTGTGGTAGAAGATGAAAATACCCCTCAGTCTAGGGAATCTACACTACCGAAAAAGATTAACCAGATGGAAAATGTGCCGAGAAAAGCTAAAGGAGTAGAAGAATATATGCTGGATGTAGGGAATTTGTGCTTATTCCCGAATGCAAAACTGCCCAAGAAGTTCAAGATGCCAGAAATGAAAAAGTTTGATGGCACTGGGGATCCCCGTATCCACCTAAGAATGTATGTTGGCACCCTCTCCCCTATGGGGATCGATGATCAGCTTAAGGCTCAATTGTTCCATCGGTCGCTTTCTGGGGCTGCGCAAAGATGGTTTCTCTCTTTAGAAGTGGCCAAAACTAGAACATGGGAGGATATAGCCACCGCTTTCATCAGGCAGTATAGCTACAACGTCCAATTGAACGTCACTACTTGAGAGCTTGAAACAACTCGGCAAGAGAATTGAGAATCTTTTATCGACTTTCTGACCCGTTGGAGGGGTAAAGCTGCAAAGATGACGAACAGGCCCACTGAAAAGGAATAGGTGAGGATTGTAGTTAAGAATTTGTAGTCTCCGTTAAAGCGCTACCTCATTTCGCAGTCGCGCTCCACTTTTGAGCAGCTGTTCGACGTTGGGGTACAAATTGAGGGCGCTATCCAATCTGGTGATATCGAGAAAATAGAATACAATCAGAAACCACAAAGAAGGACTTTTCCTGCAACGAATCAAAACCCATCCGCAGCAACTAACCTCGTGTCCCGCTCGAGCGAGGTGAACCTTTTGAACTCTTCTTCCTCCACCCATCAAACAAGCAACCTTCAGCAGTCGGGTAGTGGTTGGAAAACACAACAATAGCCACGAAGAATTTTCACCCCTCTCCACATCTCGTTATCCACTACTCTAAACCGTCTGGTAGAGAAAGGACTCATCAAGGTACTAGATCCTATGCCAGTACCCGACCCGCTTCCCCCGAGATACAATGCCTCTCAATACTGTGCTGTCCATTAGGGTCATGGGCATTTAACTGATAAATGTATGAGGCTCTGACATAAGATCTAGAATCTCATTGACAACAAAGTGATCCCTCTTTCATCAGTCACCCCGAAACCGAATGTCACCATAAACCCACTGCCAAACCATGCTCGGCAGGCTGGGGTAAATTACATATCTTTGGAAGGATCGGAGGACCCAAGTCAACACATTTGTTCAGCGCACCTACCACACCCTCATGTTTCAATAGCTGAGGATTAGACAACATGCTCGTTCATGGTAATTAGAGGCAGTCGAGATAGAATGGAAGAATGGAATAATAATACCTGGGAATGGTATTGACCGATGATTCAAGTCTACCAACAGGAAGAGGAGCGTAACAAGGTAGATGATTGGCCATTGGATTATCCAACTTGGCCTTATGGGTTTGGCCATGTACTCGATGGAATCACCATTCCCTAACTTTTTGAGGAGGGAGTGTACGTCGATGAAATGCAGTCCTACTGGCTAGTCAGGATTGTGTTGAAATCTGATGGGACTGAATGGACTAATTTTTGGGCCACTCAGATGTAGCAGTGAACTTTATCGAAGAGAATATCTGGGAGGAGGTTGATAGTACATGGGCTATTGAAGATGACGAGAAAAGAAGGGAAAGGGTAGCCGTTAGTGACCTAAGTGATTTGTGGGCATTCGAAGGCCCTCTGCACGTAAACAAAGTAAGACAAACTAATAGTGTGATGCTGGGATTATGGGACCCCGAAGACGGCGTGGAACACCTAACCAGAAGTGGATGTCACTTTAAGGCAGCTCAGTTAGAGAGAAGACAGCTAAGTGAAAAAGGAAAAGAGACAGAGCAAGAGGAGGAGGATGATACTGTATTGAGACAGCTGAAAAAGACATGGGCTAACATTAGTATATGGGGCTTGTTGATGGTGTCGCATAAGCATAGACAAGATATTTTGAAGATATTGAACAAGGCAAGTGTCCTGATAGATGCAACCTCCGAGCAACTTATTGGACTTATTCTACCAGCTGTCGAACCTGAAAGTCATTTCCTTTTCTGATAAGAATTTGTCCGCTAAAGGAAAAAGTCACAACAAGCTGCTTTATATCACTGTCAAGTGCCTAAAAAATGGGTCCCGGTGACCCTCATTGATAATAAGTTCGCCTTGCACATTTGCCCATTGAGAACGGCTGTCTGCTTAGGGATGAGGGCAGACCAGTTCATTCCCTGCAATCAAGAGGTGCGAGCCTATGACAACAACAGAAGGGATGTACTGTGACTAGTGTCGTTTGCCATTTCAGTTGGACCACTAGAGACGTCAGTTGAGTTTTACGTGCTAGATGTATCGGCCTCCTTCAATCTGCTGCTGAGCAGGCCGTAGCTACATGACCCAAATGCCCAGGCAGTACCATCCACCCTTCACTAAAAATTGAAATTAATAAAGAATATGGCAGTTTTGACCATTCATGGAGAGGACAACATTCATCCCCCGAAAGGAGGAGAGGGAAAAACTCTGCTAGAAGTTCAACATAGTGAAGATGATGCGTTGCTCAGTGATTTTTAGTTCGACGAAGCATAAGCTGTTCAAACATTAATGAATGAAGAAGAAAGGTATGTCAACCCACGAGCTTTAACAATGATGAGGAAAATGTCCTTCTTCCCTGGCATGGGATTTGGGCGCAAGCAGCAGGGAATCCCAGAACCCATTCAGGTATTGCCCACTTTACACAGTTTTGGTCTTGGGTATGGACCAACAGAAGAAGATATGAAAGGGTCTGGAAGGGGACGAAAGGCCAATTATTCTGGGACACTCAACGGATACTTCGTCAAGGAGGGGAAAGATTTCTCGTATTGTGGCTTTCCGGAGTCGTGGATTGACGAAGAGACTAATCAAAAGTTGCCAGGATTGGAGATCTTTTTCAGCCACCAGCTATCTGACACGGAAGAGGAGGAAACAATGGAAGGAGAGAGGGAAGAAAAGAAGATTCAGGAAGAGGATTGGGCTGACAAGCTTTGTGGTACTAACCTGGGAGCGCTGTTCAATGAGGATATGGCTCAGCTGCGTATAACTGAATTGGACTGCTTCATGATGGGCTTCAGCACACCGACGGATTGCACCAAGCTCATCGTCGACGCGGCCACAAAGGAAGTAAAGAATTGGTCCACCGAGTCTTCTGACGTGCAGGTCGTTTATCCTGAGTCCAAGTTTGAGTTGAAGTCTGTAGTTGAGGACACATCTATTGGTGCTCCTCTCTCTGCTTTTACCATCAACTTTGTAATTCTCACTATTATTAATGAAATGAACAAAGTTTCCGGTTACTTTGCTTTATTTGATTTATTTCATACGTTTTCTGACAATTTTGAATTCGACGGGGACATCCCCAAAGAAATAAAACTTTTAATAAAAAGAGAAGAAGAAATGCGTGCCCAACCAATAATTGAAGAAACTTTATCAATAAATCTGGGTAATGAAACTAACCCACAAAATGTTCAAATTGGTTCTTCTTTATCCTTAATCGAACAAGAGCAAGTAATAACTTTATTAAAAGAATTCAAAGATGTGTTTGCATGGTCTTATGGAGATATGCCTGGAATTGATCCTGATATTATCCAACACCACATCCTCTTATACCCTGATGCTAAACCGGTCAAACAAAAATTAAGACGAATTCGGCCAAAATGGGCTCTGAAGATCAAAGAAGAAGTTGCATAACAGATCAATGTTAGATTTCTAATGGTAACTGAGTATCCGAAATGGGTAGCCAATATAGTGCCAGTTTTAAAGAAGAATGGTCGTATCCGAGTTTGCGTGGATTTTTGGGACCTCAACAAGGTTAGCCCGAAAGACGATTTTTCGCTATCGCACATAGACGTCTTAGTAGATAGTATAGCAGGGAACACATTGTTGTCATTCATGGATGGCTTCTCTAGGTACAACCAAATTTTGATGAATCCTGAAGACAGAGAAAAGACTACATTCACCACGCCTTGGGGAACCTATTGTTATTCTGTAATGCCGTTTGGCTTGAAAAATGCCGGGATAACCTATCAAAGGGCTACCACTACCGTGTTGCATGACATGATACATAAGGAGGTCGAAGTATTCGTGGATAATATGATAGTCAAATCCAAGAATCGGGAAGGCCACATCACAGCTTTGTGAAAATTCTTTGAAAGGATTTGAAAGTACAAGATGCGGCTCAACCCACAGAAATGTGCCTTCGGAGTTACTGCCGGAAAGATGCTTGGATTTATGATCACTCAATGGGGTATCGAAGTCGACCCCTCTAAGATTAAAGCAATTTTGGAAATGCCTCCTCGGAGGACCGAGCGAGAAGTCAGAGGTTTTCTAGATAAGATACAGTTTACCAGCCGATTCATCGCAAAGCTGACAACTACCTGCGAGCTGCCTTTTTGTCTGCTGAAAAAGGAGTCCAATTCAAATGGGATCAGAAATGCTGAGACGCTTTTGATGTCGTGCGATAATACCTACAAAACCCACCTATTCTAGCTCCTCCTGAACCTGATAGGCCACTGATCATCTATTTGTTAGTAACTGATTCAGTAATGGGATGCATGCTTGCATAAGAAGGAGAAACCAAAATTGAAAAGGCCATCTACTACTTAAGTAAGAAGATGACTGGGTCAGAAATATGGTATACGCCGCTGGAGAAGACATGTTGAGCCTTGGTTTGGGCATTCCGAAAACTGAGGCACTACATGCTGTCTTTCATAATGAACATCATCTCTCGGATGGACCCATTAAAGTACCTATTCGAAAAGCTAGCGCTAACAGGTAGGTTGGCTCGATGGTTGCTGCTATTATCTGAGTTTGATCTCCAATACGTCACCCAGAAGTCGGTCAAAGGCAGAGTAGTGGCAGAATTCTTGGCCGATCATCCAATCGAAGGAGGCGAAGACATAGAGTTCCAGTTCTCAGACGAACAGCTGATGGAAGTCGGGGATGACAAGTGCATTCTATATTTTGATGGCGCATCCAATCAGTATGGCTATGGAATAGGAGTCCTCCTTGTCACTCCCGACGAATCACACGTTCCGTTGCCCCTAAAGCTCAACTTTGAAGTCACCAACAATCAGGCCGAGTATGAAGCATGTTTGGCTGAGTTGGAGGCAGCCCTGGAACTAGGGGCAAGGAAACTGGAAGTCATCGACGACTCAGCACTACTGGTTTCACAAGCTAGAGGAGAATGGAAGGTTAGGGACGTGACATTGATTCTCTACCATCAGGAGGTAGAGAAGTTGATACCGTGCTTTAAATTGGTGATCTTCACCCATGTACCGAGACTGCAAAACAAGTTCGCCGATGCACTGGCCACCCTAGCATCCATGATTGACATACCACCCAGAGTGCGGATGAGACCTCTGATAATAGAGCAGAAAAGAAAGCCGGCATACGAGATGACAGTCGCCATTGAAGAAAGCACTGACGGCCTTCCATGGTACTTTGATATTCAGAACTTCGAAGAAAAAGGAGAATATCTCAAGTTTGCCAGTAAAAAGGATAAAAAGGGTAATACGATGACTATATGTGCAGTTTGTCATCTGTGGTGGTAGACTGTATAAACGGGGACATTCTGGGGTCAACAAGCTGTGCGTAAACACTGAAGAAGGCCAAGAACTGATGAAAGAGATTCACGCCGGAGTATGTGGACCACACATGAGTGGTAACATGTTAGCCAAAAAGATCTTAAGACAAGGGTACTTTTAGATGACAATGGAGACAGACTGTATACAGTTTATGCGGAGGTGCCATAAGTGTCAGATTCATGCAAATCTTATGCACGTTCCCCCGTATCAGCTATATAACTTGACGTCACTATGGCCGTTCTTAGTATGGGGCATTGACATGATTGGCAAAGTAACACTGAAGGCATCCAATGGACACAAGTTTATCCTCGTGGCCATTGACTATTTCACCAAGTGGGTGGAAGCAGCTTCCTACTCGGTATTGAAGGCCTCCCATGTCGCTAAGTTTATCAAGCAAAACATCATTTGCCAGTACGGAGTTTCTCATGAGGTCATCTCAGATAATGGTTCACACTTCCAAGGAGAGGTCCTAGATCTTTTGGAAGAATACCGGATAGTGGCTCATAACTCCTCGCCATAACGACCATAGACCAATGGAGTGGTCAAAGCAGCAAACAAGAATATTAAGAAAATTCTACAAAAGCTGATCAACTCACACAAAGATGGGATGGGACATCTACCATTTGCACTCTGGGGATACCGAACGTCGATCAGAACTTCAACCGAAATTACACAGTACTCTTTAGTGTACGGGATGGAGGTCGTGCTGCCCATTGAGGTGGAAGTCCCTTCACTAAGAGTAGTGGTTGAGTCTAATATCTCAGAAGGAGAATGGCAGAGGAACCAGATGGAAGAGTTGCTCTTGTTTGATGAAAGAAGACTGGAAGCCCTATTTCATGTACAAGGGTACCAAAGGAGGATAGCTCGAGCGTTCAATAAGAGGGTCAAGACCCGGGATCTTAGAGAAGGAGATCTGATCCTTAAGGAAATCAGAGCTCCTATCTTCCACCCGAGGGAAAAATTTAAACCAAATTGGTCCGGATCGTTTATCATCAAAACCATCATGACCGGTAGTGCAGTCATTATCATGGATTTATATGACAATGTATTCTCCACTCCAGTTAACCTCGGTTAGCTCAAAAAGTACTATCTCAGAGGTAAAAATAAAGATAAAATAAAAGCTCGCTGAGTTGAAAACTAAAAAGGCAACTCAGGCAAAAATTAGAGCAGCCCGCAAGGCCGAAAACCCAAAAGGGCGACCTTGGCAAAAGTTAGGGCATTACAAAAGGAGAGCGTCAATACCCGTGTGAAAACCAAGCTGGAACTACGTTAAGACCTGATTCCACCTTTTGAGATACGTAGGCAGTTTTTTTCAAGAAGTCTGGCCACATTCTTTGTTTTTAGCCATTTTTGAATCCGAATAAGACCAATACAAAACTTTTTAAATTCTAATAATAAAGTTATTAAAACTATGGATAAATTTAATCCATCTTAAACATCAAGTGGGAGTTTTGTTATTACTTCGATCAAAGCTATGAAGTTTTGAATAAAAAGGAAGGGCACGCAAGTCCCAAACTCTACAAAACAAACAAAAAAAAAGTTATGGAATTTTCAAAACAAAGCAGAGGTTCTCAAATCCTCCTCCTTTTCGCTGCTTGTTTCCCCTCTTCTCTATCTTTCTTTTTCCTATCTTGTGTCAACCATGTCTTGTATTCGGCAGAAAGATCGGGACATTGCAACTCGTGCATCTCCATCAATGAGCGAGATGGCCAGGCATCTTGATACTGTGTTAGAAAAGGAGCCCGCAGTGCAGAAGAAAATAGACGGTCTTGAATGCTGGGAAATATGATTTGATTTTGCCCGAATTGCCGCATGATCCTGTGAGGGTAGTAGAAAGTAGTCTTACGCAGACCAATCAACAAAACGCCAGGGTGATCCATAGTGATCATAGTCGGAAGCCGCCACCAAGGGCACTGCCAGGTAATGTCCCAACCGGTCAGAGAGGAAAGATATTGCCACCAAGATGCCTCAGTGCCACGTATCTGATAACGCGGGCGGTAAAGGAAAGCAGCAGCATTGTGCTTATCAGTGGGAGGCTTCTGAACAATGTTCACCTTCTCCATTAGCCATGTGACACCCCGTTTTCTGGCCTTGTCAGGACATATGTAACTATAAATAAGGAACATATTTTAGCCGGATGTTCATAAATACGTAAGATAACTATTACATCGTTAACGGTTTAGAGATTGCTCAAATTACTTAATAAGTACAGTCATCCATAAAACTTAACAAAAGCTACATCATGTCCGTGGAAAACTTGAACAGAAGATCAAAAAGAAATGTCCTAGGTCTTCAAACTGCGTCGTTGGGGTCGACCTGCTCCTGCCACTCACCCTCTTCTGCAAATTCTTCCCCTTTAATGAACCCGCCTTCCTCAAAGGGTCCCTCTTCATCACCTATGGCATAAATGCCATGAGCCGGAGTCCAGAAGCAAATTTCCTAAATCGTCTAACAAACACTCAACAAGATATTCCACAATACAGGATGAACATATATAAGAACAAAAGAATAAGTGTGTGATGCAAATGAATGCAATGCAGATACCTAATCCCCAAGTACTTCCAAAACAGTATCATGAATTTCACCTCGGGAATTACATAGTAGACTTGATGGTATATTGATCACTTTAACATGACATGACATGGAACATGGTACAACTTACTAAAGTATTGAGTACAAGCGTGTGAAGCATAACCAAAACTTAAGCAATATAGACTCGAACCATTGGCATGAGTTCATTTTGTTAAAAGCATTATTTTTATACACTAATTACTACAAAGTTCATATAGGATTCACATACTCAAACCTCATAAGCGACACACCATTCAAACACTTAGCTAATTTTAGGTACAAGTTTTAATTGCTAGTTATAAGGTTGCGATAGTGTTTTGAAATATTTAGGCATTGATTAAATTTCTGAAAGTTTGACACCAATTAGATAAAAATATTTCTTATAACTTTTATGTTTATCACTAAGGTCAATTCCTATAGTAAATAGGTCATTTATATTATTTTAGTAAAAAAATAGTTCGACAATTTACAGAGAAATACATAAGCATTGAGCCTCAGTTGGCCACTGTTTTGGGGAACCAATTCAAGGGCTATGGCTCTATTTTTTGGTGAGCTTTTAGTTTATAATATCCCCTATAAGTTTCATGGTTTGATCTCGGACATGTTATTTGTAAAAAGTTTGAGATGTTGGCTAATTTATGAAGAGGGTTCAGTCAGCCTAAAAAGGGTGTACAGAGTGTGTTTTTAACACAAAATGTTTGAAACCTTTGGGGTACCATCCGAGGGTATTTTAGACTGATTTTTTTTAAGAACTAGTTTAATATGATAGATATAAAGTTTATGTTTACCACTTTTGTATTTGGCTTCAAAAAAATTAAGTTTTAAGTCTCACGAAAACGTGTGACAGAGAAGTCTGTCAGTCACTGAACCTCAATGGTGACTTTAGGAAGTGTTTTGACCTATCATAACTTCATATGTTTGGTCCATTTTTGGTGGACATAAAGATAAATATATCCTCTACAAGTTTTGAGTTTTGATCTAAGCTCGGTTCTCATTCTAACTTAAGGTTTTTAGGTCTGCAAGTCAGAGTAGTCAAGATCTGACACTTTTTGGTAAAAATGAGATATCTGGCGTTCTACCAAACTAAATCACTTCAAACCAATTTTTTATGAAAGGTACCTCCAAAATATAGATATGGATACAAAAATAACTTTAATACCATTTTTATACATTTAGTTATGATTATTTAAAGTCGGTGGCAGAAAATGAATAAGTCCAGAAAATCAGGCTACTTAGGGTCTTGCTTGCTTAGCTTATATTGTGTACATTTTTGACATATTTTCTTTGCATGCATGTTATAAAATTACACAAATCAAAACTCCAGAATATGTTTAGGCCATAATACTAAAAAATAAACACATGCAAATACATACAAGGCTTACTCATACATGAATAGTCCCTAAATCGTTCATACGACGCCTTTTTGACTCATTTCTTGTTTGATCTTCTTAGGGTTTGTTATAGAGATGGATTTAGGGTTATCTTATGGGAGAACATCAGAGGGTTTGAGGAAGTTGCTTACCTTTTTTGATGCTCAAATGGTTGAAGAAGAAATGGGCTTAGCTTCAATGCTCCTTCCTTGATCTTTTCCTCCTTCCTCTTTCTTCCTTCTTCCCTCTTAGAACACTTTAGAAAATTTGTGGTAGCTCTCCCTCACCTCTCTCAGCCAAAAATGGAGAATGGAAGGGGTGGTTTGGGTCTTAGTTTGTTTTATAGAAAATTTGGTTAGTGGTTTTAATAATGATAATAAGCTTTAATTTAATTTCTCTTAGATTTCATTGGGTGCATGGGGTGGTGGGATTTATTTGAGGCATGAGAGATCAGATTTTTGCCGCAAGGGGTCGGCTAGGATAGGTTTGGGACAGACCAAACTGAATTTGTATTTATTTAGGGTTTTAAAATGTATTTTGGTACATTTTTGTGCGTTTAATTGCATAAAATATTAATTTTACGTAACTAAACCTACTAAAACCTATTATGTTAATGTATTTATAATTAATTTAGTCTTTCCACGATTTATCATAATTTTGATAGCAATTAAATAAATAGGGGTAGGCTTTTAAGCTAAATTAAGCTAGTTTGACTAGAATTGACTTTTGAACTTATTTTTTGTGTAGAGATTTTAAATAATTAATTGTTTACTTTTTTTGAGCTATATTATTATGTTATTATATATATTACTTGTATAAAATATATTATATCAAAATAATATTTTATTTATACATCTTTTTCTTATTTTAAAGCTTAAAAGGAAAAAAGTGACTTTTTGGGGCACATACTCCTAGGTGGCTGGCCATGTAAGGAAATTTTGGTCATTTTTGTTGTTATTTTATATTTTATTAATTAATTGTGTATAAATATATGATTTTGAGTGTTCATGTGTCAAATTTTGAATTTTTAGAACTTTTTGCTGTACTAGGGGCAAAATGGTCATTTTACCTTAATTATGAGAATTTTTAATTTTTAATTTAGTATTTTATGTTATTTAGTTAATTTAAGCTATTCTGAGATTTTTCTAAGTGTTAGGGTTTTGCCTCTGAGTATTTGGTCTCTTTTAGGGTTTTCGGGTCAAATTAGGGTTTCGTGTTACTTTGGGTTTTCGAGCTAATTAGAGTTTTTCTTGTTTACGTAGCGATATAAGTTCTCATCAACTAATCGTTGCTAATACTAGTGTTTGGACTTAGATCGTTCTGCGAGTAGTTACAGTTCGGGCTATTACAACTAGGATTTGGGTCGGGTTGTTACAATCTAAGTGGTTACTATTAGGGTTCGGACCGGGGGGCTACAATCTATCCCCCTTAAATAAATTTCATTCTCAAAATTTCATGCAAAAGGTTGTGGATGGTTATTTACACTTCTTCTCTTCGGTGTTGTTGTCCTTGAGTCGCACCTTATTGAGGATATGGATAGGGTTGGGCTTATACGTTTATTACTTTGAGCTATTGTTGTTTTACCTAGCTAACGTCTTAGACCGATAACTACACGATCCTCAAAGGTCACGTTGAATATCCATGGTGCCGGAGTTGTCTGACTAAGCCTTCGTCCTTTTAGCGTATCTTTTCTCGGAATAATGCAACAAGTTTATCTAACGTATATCTTAGATTTTGTGGATTCGGGCGTACCTCCGATCATCAACGAATATTCTTTTTTCTCTTGGAAAGGCGAGCCTTTCGTCCGGTGATTCTCTTGTTGGTCAAGCTGTATAATCCTTTCCGAACTGTCCGTTCCCTTTTTACGAATATTATAGCCTCTTCCCCTTGGCAGCTGGCATTCAAACTTCTTATGTCTAAACTTATTACAATTGAAACAGATTGTTGAGTTTGTCACCTGTGAATGACGAACACTCCACTTATCGCTCTCTGGTTGGTCGAGTTGCACCACCTTCTTTAACCCACTTGTCTCTTGCTGCAACAATTTTGTTTGATCCTTGTAACTCTATTCTGGTTGACGGTGATTGTAGTTTAGTCTTCCTCGTAATGGGTACTCTGATCTTTTATGTATGAGCCTATGGCAGTGATAACAAACTTTTAATTTTGGTGTCCTTTTTCCTAGTTGTTCTCGTTGGTCATCTTGAGAGTAAGGTTCGGAGCGTATGTTCTTTTTGTAATTTTGTAGTGCTCCTCCTTGATTGTCTTCTCCAATTCTCATCGAATAGTGCATCATCTTATGTCCTGGCTGGTCGCACCTATAACAAGCTCTTACTGTTGGTTGTTGTTACTTTATGGCCTTAATCCATACCTCAGTTGTTCGGAAAAAATTCTTCTTCTCAGGTGTTGGGATATTTTGTACTCTTAGGTCTGATAAGTACCATCATCCTTCCTGGGGTACCTTCCCTTGTGATCGATCCAAGATGGCTGTTAGATCTTGCAAAATTTGTGCTAGGCTCAAGACTTCCACTTCCTTTTCAGTTTAACTTAGTTTTGTTGAACGCTCATGGTTTTGCCTTTGTCCCGCCATCTTGTAGAAAGAGAAAAGGAAAGGGGGTCATTGAATTGTTCGCTAAAGTTCGTTCTACTTATGAGGTGAAAGCATGACACTCAATCTGTTTACTAGCATGAAAAGTCTTATCCAAAGAGATTCTATCATTCTTCATCAAAGATCGTCACAGCAGGGCTACCATTCTGAGTTCTATATGAAGTTCTGTTATTGCGTTTTGGGTCTCACTTCATTGACTAGCAAAGATCTATTCCAACTAATCGATTTCTTTTCTATTTCTATTCCGTATACTGATAATCTCGTAGTGTTGTTTACACATAAAATCTCATATGGTTGCAAAGGCTAATTGGAAACTTGTTATTGTAAGCGGCTTTGACCGAAAATAAGGATTTCCTTCAATCTCCTTTATACCCACTCTTAACATACTTTTCATGGTTCAGAACCAGGTGTTTAGATTGTCCAGGTAAGATGCGGGTCTCGTTTAGGTATGATAAAGAACTTAAGTTGGTGTAAAATCTCTCGGACATATTCTTTTCTTGTAGCTACCGATGTGTCATGAGATTTAACCAATAAAAAATGAGTGATCTTGGTGAAGGAACCCATCATAATCCTAAATATTGTCGTTTCTTGAGGCGACCCATAGTAACTCAAATGTTGTTGTGCTCCTGTAACGATCCTGGCAACGAAGTCCGTAGTCACATGCTCTTGTTCCTATTTCAGTCTTTTCAAGTGTCGTACCGTTTCTCTTCGGTTGTTGGTCACTCTATGACAATTGAATTGTGGTAAAAGATACGTCTGAGGCAATTATCGAGTCACTTGATCCATTGTGGTTTGATGGTAAGCTCTCCATCAAGCTCCTGATGCTCATATTGTTGTAAAAAATTCTCCATTGAATGTGAGGATGGCCGGACTTGGACACTATCATTTTGGTGAGAAAAGCTGACATGACTAATGATGTGTATGGATACTCTTTCTTTATTTGTATACTAAGATTGTCCTAAACTCGAGGCGTGTCACTTGTTTTCCACTTTCCTACTATTTGTGTAAATCTTTTGCTTCCTGATTTGTTGGATTTGCGGGTTCGCTATGAACCAGTCAAGGAAAGTTTAAACTTCGTCACACAACGATGTCATGAGTCCCTTAGCGTGAAGCTATTGTTCCTAACTGTAGATTGTTGTTCTACTTGTTGGGTTCTTTGAAAAGGTGTACCTAGTTGAATAATCCCATTACTTAGTTATTCTTGCAGTCAAGGGTCTCGGTCCTTAAAACTTTGTTAAACATAGATGTTGACGATACTTTGAGTCGTAATGTTGAGGAAAGGTTATCTTGCAATTCGAAGAGGCGTTAAGAGGGTTCTGTGCATTGTCATAATCTTCCGTGAAAGCGTTGAAGCCTAAAATGTACTATCCAAATGTTCGCCGTAATTGCTCACATATCTATGGGGCAGGGTTTTGAAGATTACCAGGAAAAAACATACGTGGAGTTCAATAAGGATGGTCAGCTCAACTTTTAACGGTTTCAAGGAAGGTGACTATAAGGTAGTGATTAGATAAGCGTTCAATTGAGGATTTCGAATGGTACAAGCACGAAATGCCGCTGGGGTTAGAGTCATCTTGGAATGAATTCCCAGATGGTTCAAAGGCATGGGGTCATGGTTAAAGCAATCACCATTGACTCAGGTTGAGAGGTCAAAAGATTAGCAATTAATGAATATTACAAAGAGGATGCTCTCGGAATCAATATGTACAATATTGGACCTTGAAAAAGGTATGTCTAAGCAATGGGTAGCCAAAATGGATATTTGCCCTGAAATTACGTCGGCCTAACGTATTTTAATTCAAGCATCCAAGTCAACTCCCCAAGTTTGGATTTCAAGAGTTTACAAAATTGCTTCAGTCAGACACAGTATTAAAGTCAGGAAATGAATGGTGGTAAAGGATTACCTACGAATGTTACTAGAAAGCATTGTTGAGGACTGGTGCTATTAGAAGGAAAGATAAGCAAAGAATTCTAACCGGTATGGAAGTTGATACAAGGGTTTTGGGAAAGAAAACTCGCAAGGGTGAAGTTACGGGATTTTAATGGTATTTTCCTCAGAACTTAAGCTACTCCTAGTGCCTTATCATCTAAGGGTTGGTCAACTTATTGGTGGTCTGATCGTCTATTAACTATCTAAGAGAGTGTCGAGGTTAAGGGGTTGTTTCCATTCTTAATTGTCTTCATTTTTTGTGTGTGATATTATAGATTTTAGTTTGAGATTATGAAATAAATTATGAATTCAAGATAGTTTATAATGAATTTAACAACGAATACTTACATTTTATTCAATATGTAACTAGTACAAGGTTCTCAAAAAGTTTATATAGAACACACACAACCTTCAAACAAAAGAAAAGCACAACGTCTAGCGTACTAAAGCCTAAAAAAACAAACGCGGATAAAAGTGGTGAACTGTTGTCTTGCGTTCCCAAGTCGCTTCATAGATGCCGTAGCAGCGCCATTGCACTTCCACATGCCAGAAGCCCTCCGGCCCCATACGAGTCCTATTGATAATGGAAACTGGTATCTCTAGGTACATTTTTGGATCGTTAAAGTCGATTGCCGGGTTGCTCGGGTTGATGATTCCTCTCCTATCCCTTGGTCTCTGTGTCTGCATCCACTTTGCATCCATCTTGTCCCCTAATAGCCTTTTGAATCTCGACGGTACCTTTAGATGATAGGTGGTTTCATCACATCTCTTCAATACCCTTAGCGGACCCATGTATCTCGGAAAAGACTCAAGCTTTTTCCACTTTCATGTCCTTTTAGGGAACACCCTCGCATACACTCACTCTTCGATCCGGTAGTCTTTGCGGTAGTCTTAGCAGCTCCAGTAGATTACTGCATCTGTTGCTTCATCATCTTCTGGCTCTGGTGGCGGCGCCTCTAGTGGATTATAAAAGAAGGCGATGGCTCGCTCCTCGTTCTCGTCGTCGTTCCCAAGTTCCTCCACATTGTTTGCTTGAAAATCCATCTCGTGCCCTACTGTATCAGGTTCTTCATTTACTCCTACTTCCTCGACCTCTTCATTCCCCTGGGCTGGCCATTCATCCGTAAACATCCATGCTAACGAAAACACATCTACTGGGTCTTTCTCTTCAATGGGTTCTTCCTCCGGATCTGAGTCCCCTGGTTCTTATGCTGCCTACGGTTCTCCAGCTAGTTCTGCGTCAGATGCCATCCTAAGAAGGAAAAATAGAGAAAACCCAAAGATAAGGATTTTTAAGTTGTTAAAATTATACGTGATAACTTAATAGTACAGACACTCTATAGAGTTTTCTATGCTACATAATTCGTAATCTCCCATTTCCTAATGCCTAAAGGTTCACTAAACCTAGGCTCTGATACTAACTGTGACACCCCGTTCTCTGGGCATGTCAGGACATATGTAACTATAAATAAGCAACATATTCTAGCCGAATGTTTATAAGTACATAAGATAACTATTACATCATTAACGGTTTAGAGATTGTTTAAACTACTTAATAAGTAAAGTCATCTAGAAAACTTAACAAAAGTTACATCATATCCATGGAAAACTTGAACAGAAGATCAAAAAGAGACGTCCTATGTCTTCAAACTGCGTCGTTAGGGTCGACCTGCTCCTGCCACTCTCCCTCTTCTGCAAATTCTTTCCCTTCAATAAACCCGCCTTCCTCAAAGGGTCCCTCTTCGTCACCTATGGAATAAATGCCATGAGCCAAAGCTCATAAGAAAATTTCCTAAACCGTCTAACAAACTCGCGACAAGATATTCCACAATACATATCATATAGCACCCAATGCGAAGTTACAGGCTATTTATCATTTTCAACAGGATGAACATATATAAGAACAAAAGAATAAGTGTGTGATGCAAATGAATGCAATGCAGATGCCCAATCCCCAAGTACTTCCAGAACAGTATCATGAATTCCACGCCGAGAATTACAGAGTAGACTTGATGGTATATTGATCACTTTAACCTATCATAGCCTCGTTACGAATAGTAAATGCGTCACTGAGTGTTATGCCACAGCTGTTTTACTCAATGGCAACGGCGTGGGGGCGAGCCAACTAGTTTTATCCATCCTTATCCAGGCTGGCAATCCCCACCTTAAGCACTAGGATGCTCGTTAAGCGCCAATCCAAAGTCTAATTAAAGCTAGTGACGAACCCATGGTGCCTAAATCCCCCTTTTACAATAAAAACCTCCAATTCAATATCACATCTGGCAACCAGGGACGCTCTAGATCCACAACCACTGAATAATTGATTTTCATGTCACTCAACCCAATCGAAAGATACGAAGGGAACTCCAATAACCCAAGATGAAATGGAAAAATGCCCATAATGTGCAATATGCCTCTCGTGTACAATTAATCGTTGCATGGTATGTAAACATGACATGGCACATGGTACAACTTGGTAAAACATTGAGTACAAGCGTGTGAAGCATAACTACAACTTAAGCAATATAGACTTGAACCATTGGCATGAGTTCATCTTGTTAAAAGCATTATTTCCATACACTAATTACCACAAAGTTCATATAGGATTCACATACTCAAGTCTCATAAGCAACACACCATTCAAACACTTAGACAATTTTAGGTACAAGTTTTAATTGCTAGTTTTAAGGTTGTGACAGCGTTTTGAAATACTTAGGCATTGATTAAATTTTTGAAAGTTTAACACCAATTAGATAAAAATATTTTTTATAACTTTTATGTTTATCACTAAGGTCAATTCCTAAAGTAAATAAGTCATTTATTTTATTTTAGTAAAAAAACAGTTCAGCAATTTACAGAGAAATACATAAGAATTGAGCGTCAGTTGGCCAATGTTTTTGGGAATCAATTCAAGGGATGTGGCTCTAATTTTTGGTGAGCTTCTAGTTTAAATTATTCCCTACAAGTTTCATGTTTTGAGCTTGGGAAAGTTATTAGTAAAAAGTTTGAGATTTTGGCCAATTTATATAGAGGGTTCAGTCATCCTAAAAAGGGTCTGCAGAGTGTGTTTTTAACAGAGAATGTTTGAAACTTTTGGGGTATCATCCGAGGGTATTTTGGACTGATTTTTTCTGAGTAACTAGTTTAATATGTTAGATACAAAGTTCATGTTTACCATTTTTGTATTTTGCTTCAAAACAATTAGGTTTTTAAGTCTCACAAAAAGTTGTGAAAGAGAGGTCTGTCTGTCAGTCACTGAACCTCAACAGTGACTTTAGGAAGTGTTTTGACCTATCATGACTTCATATTTTTGGCCCATTTGTGGTGGACAGAAAGATAAATGTCCTCTACAATTTTTGTGTTTTGACCTAAGCTCGGTTCTCATTCTAACTTAAGGGTTTTAGGTCTGCAACTCAGAGTGATCAAGATCTGATACTCTTTGGTAAAAATGAGATATCTGAAGTTCTACATAACAAAATCACTTAAAAATAATTTTTTATGAAAGATACCTCCAAAATATAGATCTGGACACAAAAATAACTTTAATACCATTTTTCTACATTTAGTTATGATTATTTAAAGTCGGTGAAAGAAAATGAATAAGTCCAGAAAATCAAGGTACTTAGGGTCTTGCTTGCTTAGCTTATATTGTGTGCATTTTTGACATGTTTTCTGTGCATGCATGTTATAAACTTACACAAATCAAAATTTTAGAATATTTTTAGGCCATAAAACTCAAAAATCAATACATGCAAATACATACAAGGCTTACTCATACATGAATAGTCCCTAAATATCTCATACGACGTCTTTTTGACTTATTTCTTGTTTTATCTTCTTAGGGTTTGTTATAGAGATGAATTGAGGTTTATCTTGGGGGAGAACATTAGAAGGTTTGAGGGAGTTGCTTGCCTTATTTAATGCTCAAATGGTTGAAGAAGAAATGGACTTAGCTTCAATGCTCATTCCTTGATCATTTCCTTCTTTCTCTTTCTTCATTCTTTCTTCTTCTTTCCTTCTTTTCTCTTAGTATACTTAGAAAATTTGTGGTAGCTCTCCCTCACCTCTCTCAGCCGAAAATGGAGAATGGAATGGGTGGTTTGGGTCTTAGTTTGGTTTATAGAAAATTTGGTTAGTGGTTTTAATGATGATAATAAGCTTTAATTTACTTTCTCTTGGATTTCATTGGGTGCATGGGGTGGTGGGATTTATTTGAGGCATGAGAGATCAGATTTTGCAGGAAGGGGTCGGCTAGGACAGGTTTGGGGTAGACCAAACTGAATTTGTATTTATTTAGGGTTTTAAAATGTATTTTGGTGCATTTTTGTGTATTTAATTACATAAAATATTAATTTTATGTACCTAAACCTACTAAAACCTATTATATTAATGTATTTATAATTAATTTAGTTTTTTCATAATTTATCATAATTTTAATAGCAATTAAATAAATAGGTGTAGGCTTTTAAGCTAAATTAAGCTAGTTTGACTAGAATTGACTTTTAGACTTATTTATTGTGTAGAGATTTTAAATAATTATTTGTTTATTTTTATAGTTATATTATTATATTATTATATATATTACTTGTATAAAAAGTATTGGATCAAAATAATGCTTTATTTGTACATTTTTTTCTTATTTTTAAGCTTAAAAGGCAAAAAGTGACTTTTTGGGGCACATACTCCTAGGTGGCCGGCCATGCAAGGGAATTTTGGTCATTTTTATTGTTATTTTATATTTTATTAATTAATTGTGTATAAATATCTAATTTTGGGTGTCCATATGTCAAATTTTGAATTTTTAGAACTTTTTGCTGTATTGGGGACAAAATGGTCATTTTACCTTAATTATGAGAATTTTTAATTTTTAATTTAATATTTTTTTGTTATTTAGTTAATTTAAGATATTCTAAGACTTTTTTAAGTGTTAGGGTTTTGCCTTTGAGTATTTGGTCTCGTTTAGGGTTTTCGGGTCAAATTAGAGTTTCGTGTTACTTTGGATTTTTGGGCTAATTAGAGTTTTTCTTGTTTATGTAGCGACCTAAGTTCTTGTTAATTAATCGTTTCTAATACTAGTGTTTGGGCTTAGATCGTTCTGTGAGTAGTTACAGTTTGGGCTATTACAACTAGGATTTGGGTCGGGTTGTTACAATCTAGGTGGTTACTACTAGGGTCCGGACTGGGGTGTTACATGCCAGATCTGTAGCAAGAGTTAGAACAGTAGGAGAAAGGGTTTTCCAGTATAACAGAGAACTTGATACAGAGGAAGATGTTAAGATCACCTAGAGAAGTAAAGGGCTGCCAGCAAGGTGGTGGTTTCGCCATGATGGACAACGTCAAAGCCCAGCAATGTCTTAGCCAAAACCAGGGGCATGAAGTCTCTCCCCATCCACATTTGGCTAGCAATGTCAATCAAGACACAACTAATCCTCCCATCAGGAGGGATAAGTAGATACTGGGCCAAGAGGCAGAAGTAAAATGCATAACGACGCCGTAGCTAAAAGTCTACATCGTTGAGGTCACCAGTAGGATGAAACCTCTCAATAAGCCATGAAATGTCAAGACAGTCACCCGAGGTCAGACGAGAAGCCTCCATCTTAGACAGACCACAAAATTGCATCACCTGCTGACGAACTGAGAAGAAGGGAGTAGGAACGACAACAGAACTCTGCGGAGTCAAGTCCAAGATAGCAGCAAGCTCGTCTACAGTTGGACATAGTTCCTCGAGACCAAACCGAAAGACGTGAGACTGCGGATTCCACAGTTGTGCAGCAGCCATCCGTAAAGGTCTGTTAGTATTCACATTCCTAAGTGGGAAAATGGCATTAAGGCCGAAAGGGGAAAAGGTCAAACGTTCGATAGGACAGAATCCCTCAATCCATGAAGAAAGGGGATTGGCCATTTGAATCCGAGCAACAACAAGTGGGGTTTCCAGGACAGTATTTATAGGGTAAAAAAGGGCGAGAAACCAAAAATTCGACAAGCGGGACGATCAATGTGGCGACCGCCATCTTGGAATTGGCGACCGCTAACTCCAAAAAGCATAGTATAGTGACATTATTCCTTTGACCAGGCGACTGCCATGTTGAAACCAGCGGCCACCAAGTATACATTTTGGGAAAGTGGCAACCGCCATGTTGTGGCAACTGCCATTTTGAACATGATGGGTATGGGACAGTTAACAGTTTGTATAATCCATATCAGTGATGGCATCTAAACTATGCATTCAAGACATTTTTTAGCGAAAAATCATGCAACAGATGGACAGATAAATGGAGCCAATATGTTAGAATAAAACTGGGGCACATAGGCCCATGGATCAAGTAAATGTATTTTTCAAACTGGGGTGCACAGGCCCATGAAGCAGATAAATAAAAATATGTCAAACCTAGGCACGCAGGCCTATAAAGAGTAAATGTATCTGAGCAAGAAATGGCAAAAAAAGGGGGGAGCTCTCTATCTCTCGCGCATGCCTCGAGCGCACTCGACAGAATGGGCCGGCCTCCTCCGAGCTGTCGTCCTCAAAAAGTCTATCGAAGTCATCACCGTCGTCGCTGTCAGAGGAGGAGATAACTCTGGATCAGCTCCGAGCAGATGAGATCGACCCTCTAGAGTGGGCCCAAGAAGACGCCCGGGAACCACGGCCTCTAACCGGGGCTGGGGCTGGAGCAGGAGGCCCAATTGGAGCTTGTGGAGGCACTACACCGGCAACCGGAGCTGGAGGCTGTCAAAAGAAAAGCAAGACTCAAAGCAGAATAAAGGTAAAAAAAATTGAAAAGAACAGGCGAGCTACTTTCAACGGTTACAGGCGTGAAAGCAATGCTGGTCGCCCGCATCGAGGCATCTATCTGCCGAACCATCACTCTCGGCCGGTGACCATCAGCATCGTCCGGTCCTTCCACGCCTAATTAAACTATAGAAGGAAAGAGAAGAAGTCAGCCAGACAAATGAAGCAGAAAATAAAAGAAAGGAGTAAGGATAAGGAAATCCCTGGCCAATCTCTACTCTGAACTCAGAAACTGGCGGGACTGGAATAGGAAGGGAGAAGGGGAATCCATAGGCCACAATCTGGATCTCCCAGGGGATCTCTGGACCAATCACTCCTCTAGCTCTAGCAACTCAAGCTCCGAGGGCAGTAGCTCCAGCAGCACCAGCAGCACTAGCAGCAGTAGCGGCAGCTCCCAATCCAGCACCAGCAGCAGCAGCGGCAGCTCCCAATCCAGCACCGGCATCAGCAACCTCTGGTGCCTGTCCTCGCCTCCTGCCAGCCGGGGAAGCCGGACCGGGACCTATGGGACCCATCAGGTGCGCCAAGGCCCAGGCTGTGTAGTCACCCTCCGCTACTAGTAGCTCTGCAACTGGGGTCCCCACCGTCTCCAGCAGCAAATCGACGGGGCCCAGATGATTAGTCCGGCGCATACGGACTTGAGGGACCACTGGGATCCGAAAGTGATCCAGGCCAGTGACTGGCGAACCACTCGCTCTCTCAGATAGTACTCCCGTCCAAATGGACCCTCCTGCAAGATCCGTCTGGAAGTGGTGTCTCGGCTACGCATCAAGCTTGTGCCAGCCCGATCCTCAACTCCCTGCCAGACGCCCTAGTGAACCTGTAAAAGAATAATATACATTAATCATAGTGCAGTATCATTATGACGGAATGCAATAATCAGTATGGTATAGTGTAGTGAACAATATGGTACAGAGGGTAATGAACAGTAAGTATGGATACCTGGTCGGGAGTCAGCCGGTCCAATGAGACCCGAAACTGGTCAATGTCCTTCCCCTCGGCCTTCTTTCCCTTCAGCCCTCGGGACCACCGGGCTGCTCGAGGAATAAGTAGAGGGTCTGCCACAGAGTTCACCGGGACGTGAAGCCCGTGGAACTCATAGGTCCACGACTGCAAAGAGAAAGATATCAGCCGGTAGAAATAATAGATAACAGAAATAGATAAAGAACTGCAGAAGCTAAATCATACCTCCCAGACCCTCCAGTATCCCCCAATGCTGAGCTCCTGAGGGAACCGGGTCAGTGTCCTCATGAAACTGTAAAGAGTAACTAGAGCAGCGCCGCCCCAATCGTATGATGGGACCTGGTCAAGACGAGTTAGGCGACCCAAGTAATGCAAATGAATGGTATGCTCCTTGTTTAAAAATAAGGAAGTACCGAACATGTACATCAGAAAACTCTGGGTGACCCACACATAGTGACGAAGCTCGGTGCACTGAAAGTGTCTAAACCGCTCGAAGAACCAGATATATCTGACTCTGTCACGATCCACTTGAGCAGGAACGGCCCCAAGGAAGTACGTCAGCGCATTAGTCGACTGGGCTATGGTTGGATCAAATGGGATGGGAGATCCTCCAACCCGGATGCCGGTAATGAGCGCAAAGTCCAGAGGCGTCAGAGTAGCCTCAAAGGTAGTGAAATGGAAAGTGTTGGTGGTATCCTACCATCGCTCGGCTAGGGCTATCAGCCATACCCGATTGTTGCTCGTCCTACCCAGCAGGGGTATGAAACTAGCGAAACTAGAGACATCAATTTAAGTTCGGCTGGGAGTAGGGAGGGCATCATACCACTCCAACACCTCCCCGGAGGCTGAACCTCCGAAGCCTCGGACATAGTGACCAGCCTGTGAAGAAAGGACAAATAAAAGATATGTAAAGAACAGATCGGGTGAACACAAGCGCAGAGAAATATCTGAAATCAAAACCTTAGGTTCGTGACGACCCTTCGCACCCTAAGAAAACCTTTCTAACTCTAGATTCGTGTGTAAATGACGACCATTTTCTTCTTTTCCTAACCTTAGGATTGTGGGTAAGTGACGATCTTTCGGTTCTCTCAATCCCTAGAAAACTAGGCGCCGTAAGCCCTAGTGCACCAGGCAAATCTCAATATTTTTGTGTTAAAAATTTTAAAAAAATAAAAAAATAAAAAAAATAAAATAAAATTTCTTCTCTTTGATATTTGTGTTTTGCCCCTTCTTACCCCTAACCTTTTAGGATTAATCGCCCCAATCTTCTAAAAAAAAAAACTTTTAAAATTCTCAAGATTTTCTTTTTTTTTTTTTGTAATTTTTCTAGGATTTTCTAAGAATTTCTAGAATTTTCTTAAAATTTTCCTCAAATATTTAGGATTTTCTCAAATATTTCTAGGATTTTCTCAAAATTTTCTCAAAACTTTTTTTAAATTTTCTAGGATTTTCTTAAATATTTTCTCAAATTTCTAGAATTTTTCTCAAAATTTGCAAAATTTTCTAAAATTTTCTAAAATTTCTTCAGGATATTTCTTAAAATTTGCCCCAATTCTCTAAGATTCTTTCCAAATTTTTTAAGATTTTCAAAAAATTTTCAAAAATTTTCTAGATGCCCAATTAAAAAAAAAATTGTCCCAAATTTTAAGATTTTTGAAAAAATTGCCTCTAAACTTTTTGGGATTTTAAGAAAAATTACCCTTTTAATTTTCATACTTTAAAAAAAAAATCAAAAAAAAAAATCAAAATAAAGATTCCCCGTAGATTTGTGTTTTCTCAAAATAAACAATAAAAACTTAAACATTTTATTTTGTGATTTTCGCTAAAATAATCGCCCTTTTTGTTGGCTGTTTAAAAGATCCTAGTGTCCCTACTGTTTTGATCTCCATTGCATAGGTACCTAAACTAAGCTCAAATCTCAATCATCATTCATATCATCAATTAATGTTCATATCATCAAAATCATTTAACACATCAAAAATGAATCATCATCATCAGTCATCATCATCAAATCACATCATATGGGGGATCCTAAACATGCGTCTATGTTTTATATTCCATGCTTCGGTATTGAAAAAAAGTAGGGATATGATACTTACCGATGGGCGTCGACGAGATGTATGATGATCAGGCTCTCGCAGAAGAAGGTCGGCAGCAACAACATCATCTGGAGGCTCGTAGCGTCTCATCTCACGTGAAACCACGTGATGAGGCAATGGAGCGTAGGTATGTGGGTCGAAGGGTGCCAGATGACCGCCTCCAGCATCGGGATCCAAAATGTCAGCCATCACGGCCTCTGCAGCAGCATCAGCAGCCACCTGAGCCTCAGCAACTGCTCGTGCCTCCTTCTCAACAACGCGACGGGAGGCAAGCTCCGCCTCGAGTACAAGAGAATCCATCGCAGCAGTGGGCTGCGTAGAAGTGCCCCCACTTGCGGAAGGGTCCCGTTATGCCCCCGAATAGTTATCTCCATAGCCTTGGCCCGCCATGAAGAGAAAAGGGATTACAAATAATAGGGTGAACATCGTGAGAACGCTAAGAAGCAAGAAAGTAAAGGGAGAACAAGAAAGAGATGGGATAGAGTTTGAGAGCACGAGAGAGTTAGAGAGAGAGTAAGAAAGTTAGAAATGAGGCCACCCCGCGCACCTTAAAGGGCCTGGTGCGCGTCTCAAGTTGGTGGTCGCCACTTCTAGAGTGAACGACCGCCAGGTTTCCCAAAAGGCACAAGGCGACTGCCATGTTGGAGGGGTTTTTACCCGGCGGCCGCCATGTTAGAGGGGTTTCGTCCTGAAGACCACCAGGTTGCCCAAAGTCACGTCAAGTCAGACTGCCTTTATAACGTTTTAGGGTTTTAAAAGGGGCTATTTGAGGTTTTTAATTGCTTATCTTGTTATTTGCATACATTATTAAAACTTTCTGTGAGCGTATAATAATAATAATAATAATAATAATAAATTTGGTGAGTTCCTAGACCTTTATCTTTTTTTTTTAAGGTGTTAAATTTTAAATTGTATTTTGGTTATTTTCTTATCCCGTACCTCATTCCAAACTTTTAGGTCTTAACTCGACTTATTAATTTGTAGTTATCCTTCTTGATAAATTTAGTTCTAACCCGCAACTTTGTTTTTAATCATTTTTATCCCACGTTTCGAATTTTTAGGTCTTAACTTGACCTACTAATTTGATGTATGACTCGTCGGTTCTTCTCATAACCTTAAATTGACTCATCGGTCCTCCTCACGACCTTAAACTGACTTGTCGGTCCTCCTCATGGCCTTAAACTGACTCGTCGGTTCTCCTCATGACCTTAAATTGACTCATCGGTCCTTCTCACGACCTTAAACTGACTTGTTGGTCCTCCTCATGATCTTAAACTGACTCATCGGTCCTCCACACGACCTTAAATTGACTTGTCGGTTCTCCTCATGACCATAAACTGACTCGTCGGTCCTCCTCATGACCTTAAACTGACTCATCGGTCCTCCTCGATCCTCCTCACGACCTTAAACTAACTTGTCGGTCTTCCTCATGACCTTAAACTGACTTATCGATCCTCCTTAAGACCTTAAACTGACTTGTCGGTCCTCCTCATGACCTTAAACTGACTTGTTGGTCCTCCTAATGATCCTAAACTGACTCGTCGGTCCTCTTCATGACCTTAAATTGACTTGTCGATTCTTTCACGACCTAAAACTGATTAACGTTTTCTATCATGATTGCATTATGTTGTAGTTGTTATGCGTTATAATTAGTCTTATCTTGCATTCTTGCATTTTGTCCCATGAACTACGTTTTGGTCTGATCCCTAGCAAATGGGTACGTAGGCAGCTCGATGAAAATTCGAGTACGACCAACATCATACGAATGCTTGTGTGTTTGTAGCCTATGATTGGCGGCTCGGTCAAATGGTTGTTGTTTCAGGATCTTTGACATAACTTGCTTCACGCGTTGCTATGCAAGTTATATCAAAGAGGGGCAACTGTAGACACTCCAATTTGATCCCGTCCAATCTTAGGCGAATTCGATGATGAAAATAGGTGAATTAGTGCCTCGATACATCCTCAAAAAGTGATCCAAGCTCGGTATTTGAACTCGGAACCTTCAAACCAATGAAATTTTGTCAAACCATCAAAACTTGCAGCCCAAGTAAGGCTACCGCTAACTCTCATCATGGCGCCTGCCATAGGACTTTGTGAAAACCCTAGCCAAAAGTGGCGACCGCCAACTCCCTTTGTGGCGACCGCCATAGAATTTTGTGGAATCTTTCAAAAACATGGCGACCGCCATCTTTGATTGTGGCGACCGCAAACTCCAAATGGCCTGACGTGTCCCAAAATGTGGTAACACTTCATTGGTTGAAAAATTCTATAAATACCGTACCCCAGCGTACGTTTTCAGTACGAATTTTGAGTGTGAGAGAGACTCTGCCAATATACCAAGCGATCCCAAACCCCGACGCCGAAACCTTGTCGAACGTCCAACCGACGTCGAAGTCTTGTTTGGGTCACCACCTCAGGATTAGCCTATTGGAGCACATTCCCGACTTGAGGATTCCATAATTTAGGTACCTTGTTTGGATCCCCGTTCCTTCTAGCCCTATTCTATCTCTTTTGGGGTGATCGGGTTACATTTAATTTATGTTTAAGTACTCCTTCTTGTTTATACAGTTAATTTTGTCCTTATTTAATTGCTTTCATTTAGTTTAATCCTTTAAACTGTTGCTCAATTAACACATTCACACCAAGCACATTATCGTTTTCTTTAGCATATGCATCAAAGTAGTGCTAATATAATTAAACGATATAACAAAACAATGCCGATATTGTTGTAATCCAAAGTACTTACATTAAAACGGTTATAATCGTTAATATTATACCCATTTAAATCTAGCATTTTATTTATGCTCTTTTTCTTTTTTTTTTTTATGGTAATTTAATGTCCTACCATTCTATTTCATTTTCTTTTCTTTTCCTGTAAATATTAATTTAATGCTTTATTTTCTTTTAGCTTAGTATCTCTGCTATAGCTTTCATTTTTCATATTAATGTAGTTCCTTTTTCTAGTATTTTATTTTCTTTGTTTCCTTATAAATGCTTCATTTAGTATTTCTTTTTCTTTTAATATTAGCTAATCTTTAATACTAACATGTCTTTTCTTTGTTATGGTAGTGTAGTTTTTTTTTCTTTTAATATTCTATCATATTTTCTTTTCTTTCCATTTACTGTTAGTTTAAATTAATTTCTTTCAACATGTCTTTTCTTTTCTTTTTGTTAGCATTTCTTTTTTTTTCCTTTTATCTCAATATTAGTATAATTTCTCTTTTAGAACTTATTCTATCTTTTTTTTTCTTTTATTTCATTAAACCTAAAAATCATAAAAAGTCCCTTAGGATAGTTTTCATTTCCTTTTTAAAAATGTAATTCTCTTATCTTTATTTTCTTTTCTTTTTGTTTTCTTTCATCTCTTTTAAAGAAAATGCAAAATGTGAATAATTAGATTTTTTTCTTTTTTTTAATTTAATAATATTTTCTACAATTTTTATTTTAGTATGTTTTTCTTTATAAACTTTTTTTTTTATTTTTTTTAAACCTTCAAAAAGTTTTTTGTTATAAAATTTTCATTTTTATTTTCTTTGTTAGTAAGTTTTCTTTTCGTATAAAAATTTCATGCATCCTTTTACGTTTAGTTTTTGTTTTTAATGTTAATTTAATTTATTTTTGATTATGCATGTTTGGGCTATTCTTTTTAAATGCATGTTTAGACTTATCTAGTTTATTTTTGTTGCAAATCCATGTTTAGGTAGTTTCGATAACTTCTAAAATATTTTATTATTATCGTGATAGTCTAGGTCATCTTTGTAAATATTACATGTGGGAGTGTTCCATAGATCATTTTTGTTAGAAATTGCATGCTGTAGGACTTATGATTTTCTTTTCTTATCTGCCTTATTTGTTGGAATGCTATGTACATATTTTATGTATTTTTCATATTTGATTTTGGATGTTTTCTCTTTGTCTCTATTTTTTTTATTTGCATGCATTTGAAAAATTCTATTAAAGAACCCATGATGATTAGTAGAGGCCAACCTTATGGTTGGGAGAATGGGGTGCCTAATACCTTTTTCGATTCGTACCTTAACCCCCGAACCCTTTTATCTGGTTAACGTTTTCAAGATCAGTAAGCCATTTTATTTTTTTTGATTTTTCTCAAAAACTAAGTGGCGACTCTATTTTCAACAAAAGTGGGGTCTGCAAAATTTAGTTTCCAAGGTGTTAAAATAATTTTCAAAACATCTTTTGAATTTCTTTATTTTTGACCTCTAAATCCTAACACCACACCCCGCAAGACTTGCTCTTTAGTGTCAAGAATTTTCACTGGTCTTTCTTCGTAGGTAACGTCGTCATCAACCCTCAACTCCGTCCAATCCAAGATGTGGGATGGGTCTGGCTCATATTTGCGCAACATAGACATATGAAAAACGTTGTGCACGGAGGCTAACTGTGGTGGCAAGGCTAGGCGGTAGGCAACCTCTCCGATTCTATCAAGAATTTTAAACGGGCTTATAAAACGCGGCGATAATTTCTCACTCTTACCAAACCTCATTAAACCCTTTCGTGGTGAAACCTTCAAGAACACGTGGTCTCCCACTTCAAACGTTAATGGTCTCCTTCTTTTATCTGTGTAACTCTTCTGACGGTTTTGGGCGGTCATTAAATATTTACGGATCGCTATGATCTTTTCTGTAGTCTCACGCACAAGCTCGGGCCCTAACACGGCTGTCTCACTGACATTGGTCCAACACACGGGTGATCTACAAGGTCTACCATACAGTGCCTCGTAAGGCGCCATCCCAATGCTCGATTGGTAACTATTGTTGTAGGCGAATTCTACCAATGGTGGATGGTCCTCCCATGATCCACAGAAATCTATAACACATGCCCGCAATATATCTTTGAGTATTTGAATAGTATGTTCTGACTGGCTGTCCGTTTGGGGATGAAAAGAGGTACTAAGAAGTAGGCTTGTGCCCATAACCGGACTGTAAATTCTGCGAAAAATGCGACGTGAAACGAGGATCTCGATCGAAAACGATAGAAACTAGTACCTCGTGGAGTCTAACGATCTCGCGTATGTGGAGCTTCCTAAGCATATCAACTGAATCCGTCATGTGAATTGGTAGGAAATGTGTTGACTTAGTCAACCTATCCACCACAACCCATATGGCATCATGCCCCTTCGATGATCTCGAAAGACCCGACACGAAATCCGTAGCAATATTTTCCCATTTCCACTCTAACACTGGTAACGGTTGCAACTGACCCGCTGGTCTCTGATGCTCGGCTTTCACTTGTTGATAAGTGAGACAACGTAAAATGAAGAGCGCGATGTCATTCTTCATACCCTTCCACCAGAACTGTTTACGTATGTCATGATACATTTTTGTGCTACTCGGATGTACTGCCAATCGTGAATGATGAAATCGTGAAGTATGTCTTCCTAAAGTGTTTTAGGCACAAAGATCCTTTTTGCAAATCTCAAGCTTTGATCGGGGTGGATAGTCCACTCCTTGGCATCTTTGCCATCCAAAACTCGTTCCCGAAACATCAAACTCTCAGTGTCTAATTGTTGTGCTTCAACAACGCGATGAACAAGGGTAAGTTGAGAAATCATCGTAAATAGAACGACTTCCCCATTAAACTTTCCTAAACAAAGGTCATACTCTCCTACAACTCCAAGCATATTCCACTCCCTAATTGCTATTCTTGCTAACGTACTCAAGGACTTTCGACTGAGCGCATCGGTTACGACATTCGCCTTGCCCAGGTGATATTGGAGATCAAAATCGTAATCTCCTAAGAACTCCATCCATCGTCTCTGATGCATATTCAAATCCTTTTGTGAAAATAAATATTTCAAGCTTTAATGATCCGAGAATACTTCAAAGCGTTCCCCATATAAGTAGTGCCTCTACGTTTTAAGAGCAAAAACCACTGCTGCGAGCTCCATATCATGCGTAGGATAATTCTTCTCATGAACCTTTAATTGTCTCGACCCATAGGCCACCACCTTGCCTAGTTGCATTAACACGCAACCCAATCCCTTATGTGACGCATCACAATAAATGGTGTAATCGAGGCCTCTCTCTGAAATAGTTAGAATGGGCGTACTTGTTAATAGCGTCTTCAATGTCAAGAAGGCGAGCTCACAACCATCGTCCCATACAAACTTGATTTCTTTTCGTGTAAGGCGTGTTAAATGCGCTGCAAGTCTAGAGAAATCTTTCACAAACCGACGGTAATATCCTACTAACCCCAAAAAGCTTCGAACCTCAAACACATTTTTCGATCTTTCCCATTCCATCACCGCCTTAATTTTAGATGAATCCACTGCCATCACATCCCGTGAGACTACATGTCCCAAAAATTTCACTTATGACAACAAAAATTCACGCTTGTCATATTTAGCATATAATCGATGTTCTCGTAACAACTGTAGGGCGATTCAAAGATGTTCCTCGTGTTCTTCTTCCGATGGTGAGTAAATCAAAATGTTATCCACGAATACGACCACGAATCGATCAAGATAAGGGTGAAAAATACGGTTCATAAGGTCCATAAATATTGCCGGCGCGTTAGTCAACCCAAATGGCATAACCAGGAATTCAAAATGCCCATAACGTGTACGAAAAGCCATTTTTAGAATGTCTTCCTCCTTAACTCGCAATTGGTGATAACTCGATCTTAAGTCGATTTTCGAAAAACAACAGGAACCTCTCAATTGATCAAACAAGTAGTCGATATACGACATAGGATACTTATTTTTAACGGTCATGTGGTTCAGCTTACGATAATCTATACAAAAACGTAACAACCCATCCTTCTTCTTTGTAAACAATGCTGGGGCTCCCCAAGGTGACACACTAGGACGTATGAATCCCTTATCTAACAACTCTTGAACTTGTACCTTCAACTCCACTAACTCGGTTGGTGCAAGGAATAAGAAGGCATAGAAATGGGGGCAGTCCCGGGGATAAGGTCTATAGAAAGCTCAAACAACTCGCTTGGGAACACATCTGGAAACTCACAGACAATCGGAGGAAGTCCTCCCTGAATGAAACCAGTCTCACCTATAGATAAGGCAGAGAAAAGGAGGATGAGGCTGTCATAGCCTCGTGACCCAAGAGGTCTAGGTGCTAAACCACTGTCCCGGTCACCCACAAAACAAAAGGGATCTCCTTTCGGAGTGTAAACAAACACTCGTTGCCGATCACAATCAATGTAGGCGTGAAAGGTCGTCAACCAATCCATTCCTAAGATAATATCAAATGATAACATGTCGATCACAATGAAATTGAACACTAAACGATGGTCGGCAATCTCCATCTCACAATTTCTACAAATGAGCCTCAACGCGGTAACCTCACCCAACGGTGTCTCTACGCACAAAGCCTCATCCAACACATCTACCTCTAACCCCAATGCAGAAGCAAATGTAGATGAGATGAAAGAATGTGATGCTTCGGTGTCAACAAAACCACTGGCCCAAGAATGATACACTAGAAAGGTACCTCGTATGACTAAAGGGCTAGCTGCGGTATCTAGTATGATAGGTGCCACCGATGTACTAGGTTCCACAAGAGCATACACTCGCCCCTGATTCCCTTGATTCGGTTCCCCACTGCTTCTGGCTCCTGGTTATCTCACTAACTCAGCTGAGGTAGCACCTCCCACAGTTCTTACTTGCTGTGCTCCTGACTGTGGTTGAGATTGACCATAACCCTGTCATCCCTGTGATGTCTGTGCCTGATGTGCTCCAATAGCTCCTTGAACATTCCCTCTCTAAGGGAAGTCTCGTCGTAAGTGACCCCTCTGACCACATTGAAAACATAAAAATGGGGTCCTCCCCTAAGTCTGACTTTGTTATTGCAGCTGCTGTCCTCTTTGTTGACAATCCACCGAGCGATGTCCCAGTTGTCTACATGTGTAACACACTAACTCCCGACACTCAAAACGTCCAGATGAACTTGTTGACGGTGCTGGTGCCGACCGTGACTGATACTGCAATCCCGTGGGGTAGGAACTCGATCCTCCTGATTTCTGTCTCTTCACCTGACGCCCTTCAAACAAAGCACTGGAATTTCCTTGATGCGATTTGCTTTCCTTAATCTTGCGGCCCTATACCATTGCATTCTCCACCTGGATAGCGGCCTCTACAACCTCGGAGTACACTCAAAAACCCAATGCTGCAATCCGATCCTTGATCGAAGGTCGAAGACCTCTCTTAAACCTCTTGGTGCGTAGCTCTTCTGTTGACACCATTTCGGGTGTGAACCGCGACATGTTCGCAAACTTAGCTTCATATTGGACCACGGTGAGGTTCCCTTGAATGTGAGAAAGAAACTCCTCCCGGTACACGTCTCTAGAAGAACCTGGAAAATACTTTTCCAAAAAGACTCTAGTAAAAGCTATCCACGTGCCATCTACGGTAGTTTTAGCAAACTTCCACCACTCTCTAGCATCTTTTCGAAGTTGAAACACCGCCAACCTGACGCGTAACTCATCTTCCCCGATCTCTAGGGTATCCAGGATTGTTGTGGTTACATCTAACCATTCAGTGGAAATTTTGGGGTCCAGCACCCCAGAGAAAGTTGGAGGATCCAACTGCCGAAATTCTCTCATTGCCACCGAGGCTCATGGCTTAGGGGCTCTCATTCCAGCCCTAGTCGCCTTGGCCATTTCCCTCATTGTAGCAAGCATTTCTAGAACAACATCAACACCACCCACTTGATCCCGCGGGGCATGAACATCCCCTTCTTTCGGAACTTGGGCAAACACACGACCCCGGCCTCAACCTCGGCCCCTACCACGTCTCGACAACATCACTCTACGAATAAGAGGGAGAAAGAGAAAATATCAAAACAAGGTTTACGATAACTCATCTATCACCGATAACTTCGTCTTTCAATGAGATACCACATAAAATAATTATAACATCAATACACCTTATGCAACACATAGTGAGGGGGACTAATAGGAATAACATGTCAATCCGGCTAACTCGTTTAGATTTCTAGTTAGACTGGATGTCGGCCAAATGCCTTTCTAACTCAAACCTCAAACCAGTCGACTGCTCGCCCAAGGGCCAGTCACATCATCCTCAAGTCCAACCTCCATGCCTAAATAAAACATAGCATGCAAATGCTAAATCTTATTCATGATGTTCCATGCTAGCACACCAAGTTATGAATATCACACATCAATGCAACGCTCACGTAGTGGATCAACCACCCCCACGGTTCCTAAGTATTAGAACCTAGAGCTCTGATACCATTTGTAGCGCCCCTGTCCCGTTTTAATATAAACCAAATAAAATTTTGGAACCAACCCATTATAAAAATCCTTTCTTTGAAAACCATGTCTTTAAATAACCCATCTGTGCCTCTGGATCAACTATGATAAACTTGGTTTAAAACAATTTTCAACATTGAAATCCAGCGGAGACCGCTCGAGCGGTGACACACCCGAAAGTTTTTGCTTAAAAACTGTGAAAAACGCTTATATTCTTAGAAACTTGATTCAACTGATTGATTTTCTTAAACTTATTTTGAGAGGGTAAAACCGAGGAACGAAAATACGTAATTGAGAACAAAATCTTCATTCATTATAAACTAAACGTTTATGCCAAAATCATTCCTTAAGGGATCAAAACACCCAGCTCAATCAAAATAATAGCGTTCTCACATACATGCACCATATGACTGTGTGACCCTAAGGTCTTACAACAGTAGTTGGGTTCAAAATTACAATAATCCAACCCTTCAAAAGAAGGGATTACATCTATACACTTTCATTTCTCAAAAGTTAACTATCCAAAGAAATAATGTAATCCTATTAACTTTCCCAGAAAGCTATCGACCACAGGTCTTACTCCATGACCTTCTTTCCATCGTCACCTGAAATGTTGTTAAACAACATGAGCTGAAACTCGTAGGAACAAGACTAAAATTTAATATGTGCAGGATATACGAAGATGATTATGCAAGATACACAAATAAACTTGATCACTTCATAGTTTTTGTTTTGAAATAGGTTTTTCTTGCATAACCGGGTTCCATAAAGAAGGATTGTTACTCCATGTTCTCTTTTCATACCCATAGGAATACTCATCTTTTACCATGAACTCATCAATTTTACTGTTCTTAATTTACCCAAACCATTTCATCATCTTATCATATTACCAAATTGAGGTGTCTCTAACCCAAGTTCACCACTGCTCACACGCACTTACACACGCCTTACCAACTCATTTCACGTTCCACCAATTCATAGTTCAAAATTATAGGCACCGACGTCGAACGAGCGTATAGACTCATGTAGCATTACACTCAATCCGGCCACACAGGCCCCGTGAGGTAATGATACGTTCTATACCTCGACACGACTAACATCTTTTTTCGGTCACTAGCCGGCGGGCAGAGAACCCGAATACGTCCTTTCCCAGTTGCTAGACGGCGGGCATAAAATCCAATCTGCGCAGTTTTCTGAACTTTCACCGAGGGGCAACTTGTGCCTAACCTTAAATAATTCAAAAATTGGTCCTTTTTAACATATCACAACATAACACACAAGTGAGTCCAACCCAAATGGTTCCTCTCACTAACCCATTTCATTACATAATTCCATTATCCACATTTTCGTTATTCTCGGCTCAAAATCGAATTATTCATCACGTGGCTTCAAATTCACAAATGTATTGGTTTTATTCAACAAAACCCGCTTTTGACTTGATATCAATGTACGTCACACGAATATATGGAATTAAATTCACAATAGGTTATGATAACTCTCAATTTAACCATTAATCATGTCAATTTCACCAAACAATACCCTTAAACCCAAAAGCCCCAATCACAAGATAGGACAATGTCAGGATAAGTTAATGTTAAATCCCTCATAAATCCCAGATTCAACTCTCATTATCACTAAACTAAACTTAGGGTTTCGAAAATTACAAACTTTATGTCTTTATGTTCATAAATAGTAAAATACGACACATATCACTTAAATATTCAAAGAAAGTCTTGGATCCCACCTTTGAATGCTAGATCCATAAGAAAAAGCCTAGGATGAGCTCTAATCGCTTGAATCTCCAACCACGTGGTGAGAACAACGTCTCTAAGGCTAAGATCAAGTCTTCGACGGTCAAACCACCGAGAGGAAGGTAAAGAAACCCACTCCAAGAAGCCAATTAAGCCCCTATTACCTCTCAAACCCAAACCCTAACACTCACCCATGCTTAGAGAGAGAGAGAGAGAGAGAGAGAGAGAGAGAGAAAAAGAAGGTCTACGCCCCTTTTTAAAATATCAGGTCCGCGGCAGTCCGCTCGAGCGGTCACACTCTAGAAAACCCTCTGCCACCTTACTGCTCGAGCGGGCAATCCTGAGCTGCAAATTCCCACTTACTAAGGCTGTAATGGATTCATACTCGCGCAACATGTCATCCAACTACGTTTTTTTGTAACAATTCCACCATTAATCATCACAAATGAACACATACAAGCTCAAGAATAAACTTTCATGCATGGCTTATGTTCCCAAATATCTCCACAGATCATGACATATGTGTTTTCGTAATTTAGCAAGAAAATAACAAAGGTCTGGGTCAGTACAAAACAAAACAAAACAAGTAGCAAAAAGAAATCTTAAGTCCAACGACATGCAATTTCTAACTAAAGGATACATAGAGCAAAACCCGCATGTAATATCACCAAATATCCTAAGCTAGCATAAGAATGTTATGGTATTAAATCAAAAGAAGTGTAATCCCAAAACTTCCTAGATTTTAATTAAAACTGCATACAATATTTTTTGGGGGGTAATTTCATACAATATTTTCAAATAATCAAACATCCTAGATTATCTTAATATTAATATAATTTTCTTTTCTAACACTTTATTTTCTTTATTACTAGCTTTATTTTTGTTGCAATGTTATATTTTCTTTTCCTTTCTTGTCTTATTATTGTTAGCTTTATTTTTTTTTCTTTTGTCATTTTTTCTCTTTAATGTTAGCATTATTTTTTTTCATGTTATTTAACCCAAAAATCATAAAAATCTTTTAGGCTAGGTTTCATTTTTTTAAAGTGTAATTTTCTTATCTTTCGTTTTCTTTTCCTTTTATTTTCTTTTGTCTCTTTTAAAACATAAAATATGAATATTTAAGTTTTCTCTTTAGTAGTATTTTCTAACATTTTCATCTTAGCATAGTTTTCTTTTATAAATCTTTTTCTTTATTTTCTTTTCTTTTAAATCCTTAAGTTCTCTTTTATGATAAAATCATTTTTTTTCAATTTCGTTGTTAGTAAACTTCCTTTAAGATTTTTATACATCTTTTATCTTACATTTAGTATTTTCTCTTATTAAACATTCATCATGTTAATGTTAAACTAGTTTATTTTGGTAATATACATGTTTTAGTTACTTTCTTTGAAATCATGCTTAGAATAGTTTAGCTTAGTTTGTTAGCAACTCATGATTAGGTGATTTTAGCAATTTATAACATATTTTTATTCTTTTATTTAAATCATGATAGTTTCGTTTATTTGGGTGAAATTGCATGTGGGAGTGCTCCATGTATCGTTTAGTTAGAAATTGCATGCCGTAAGACTTAGGATTTTTCTTTTCTTATTTGTTTTATTTTGGCATTCTATATACATATGTTATGTATTTTTCGTATTTGATTTAGATGTTCTCTCTTTACCTCTATTTTTTTTATTTGCATGTATTTAAATTTTTTTATTAAAGAACCAATGATGATTAGTAGAGGCCAACCTTTCGGTTGGACGAACGGGGTGCCTAACAACTTCTTCGATTCGTACCTTAGCTCTCAAATCCTTGTTATCTGGTTAAATGTTTCAAAGATCAGTAACCATTTTTGTTTTTCTTGGTTTTTTTCAAAAAAGAATTTTTTAAAATTTAACCTTCAAGGTGTTAAAATATTCTCTAAACATCATTTGAATTTTATATTTTTGACAATTTTTAAAATCCCAAAATTCCGGCGCCACAACAACGAATTAACCAGGTCGAGTCGATATCTAAAAATTCAAAACGATAATGGGATAAGGATAACTAAAAGTCGAGTCGAGACTTTAAAATTACTTTTATCGGAGAGAACCGCGAATTAATAGGTCAAGTAAAGACCTAGAAATTTAGGACGACCACAGGACAAAAATAATTAAAAGTCGAGTCAAGACTTAAAATTATTTTCATTGGAGAAAACACTGCGAATTAATAGATCGAGTTAAAATCTAAAAACTCAGGACGAGCACGGGACAAAAATAATTAAAAGTCAAGTCAAGACTTAAAACTATTTTTATCGAAAAAAATACCAAGAATTAATAGATCAAGTCAAGATTTAAAAACTCGAGACGAGCACGGGACAAAAATAATTAAAAGTCAAGTCAAGACTTAAAACTATTTTTATAGGAGAAAACAACACATAAAACAAAATAAAAATAATAAAAAACTGAGTCAAGATTTAAAATTATTTTTATCAAAAACACATAAAATAAAAATAATTAAAAATCGAGTCAAGATTTAAAATTATTTTTATCAAAAACAAACAACACAGAATACAAATAATTAAAAATCGAGTCAAGATTTAAAATTATATTAAAAAAAGCTAAACACCCAATTAGGCCCTAAACAACCCATAAAGAACCATCAAAAACCCAAAACATAGTCATTACTTTGAAAACACGTACCCACCAACTTCAAAGTTGGTGGTCGCCTGGTCCATTCATCGAAATGGGTGCCATGCTTGTTGACAAGCTTGCGGTCGCCAGCATAGTTTCAAACTGAGGTGGCGGTCGCCACGTGGCGATTCAAAAACATCGAGGTCGCCACCTTCCAAGGTAGTGACTGCCAACTCCGACGGCCATCAAGACCCCCAAGATGCACGGGTTAGGCTTCATTTGCATCCCTCTGCTCTCTCTCTTCTCTCTTGCTCTCTAAAACTCTCTCAAGCTCTTTCAAACTATCTCTTAGTTTCTCTCGTGATTACCGACTTTTCTTTGCTTTTGGGCTATTCCCTCGACATGGTGGGACACGAACACATTGATGACATTGCCAGAGCATTATGGGGACCTTCTGTGGGTGAGAACTCTTCTATGGGTACCCTTAGGGGCACGACTTCTAGTGTTCCCGCCAGTGGAGTTATCTTCACTCAGCTCCTCATTGTATTAGGGGCGATGGATGCACTAGCTCTTGAGGCAGAGCGAGCTCTTTGTCGGGCTATTGAGGACGAGGTGCGAGTAGCTGCCGAGGCACAAGCAGTACTAGACCAGGCAACTGCAGGTTAGGCAGATGCGGATGAGGTTGAGGTTGTGGGTTCTTGGATCCAAGTGTCGGCGAGAGTATTTCTACACCCTTTGACCCACTCTCTTATGCACCTACACCCCACCATCTGGGTTCGAGCAGGATGAGGCGGTATGAGCCTCCAATCACTACCGTTGCTGACGATGTCCTTCTTCGTGAGCCAGTGCAACATCTTTCATTCCAGCGTCCTGCGGTAGGTTTTCCTATCTCTTCCTTCAATATCAAAACATGCTTTACCTTTATTGTTTTGAACATAAATGCATGTGTAGGACCCCTTGTGACTTTGTGATGTGTATGCATTTGATTTGAAAACTGCCTTAGTTGAACATGTGATTTGTTAATGAATTGGATATTTAAAACATGTAACAATGTGAAATTATATTAAAAGGATAAACTTGGACATCGGACTAAAAACAAGCTAGGTACCTGTGCAAAGGAGATTCTGGACAAAACGTAGAGACACTAGGATTAGGATTTTGATGCAAACAGGGGGAAGGTTTTCATTTTTTATTTTTTATTTAGAAAAACATAGAATCTAAGGGGGTGGTTTTCATTTTTATATTTTTTTAGAAAATCAAAAAATCTAGGGGGTGGTTTTCCACTCTTTTTTTTTTATTAAAATCATAAAATCAAGGGGGTTAAAAAGAAGGATTTTCCTAGCGCACTAGGGCTTAGGGAGCCTTGTCTTATAGGGCTTGAAAGAATCGAAAGGTCATCACACACACATGAACCTAAGGTTAAAAAGATTTTTCTGGCGCACTAGGGCTTAGGATGCCTAATCTTCTAGGGCGAATCGAAGGGTTGTTACACACACACGAACCTAGGGTTAGATTTACCTGGCGCACCAAGGCTTAGCGCGCCTAATCTTCTAAGGCTTAAAAGAACCGAAGCGTCGTCACACACACACAAACCTAGGGTTTAAAAGATTTGCCTAACGCACCAAGGCTTAGGGTGCCTAGTCTTTTAGGACTTGAAAGAATTGAAGGGTCATCACACACACAAACCTAGGATTGGATTTGCCTGGCACACTAGGGCTTAGGGTGCCTAGTCTTATATGGCTTAAAAGAACCGAATGGTCGTCACACACACACACGAACCTAGGGCTTAAAAGATTTACCTAGTGCATTAGGGCTTTGTGTTCCTAGTCTTCTAGGGCTTGAAAGAACTGAAGGTCGTCACACACACACGAACTTAGGGTTAGATTTGCCAGGCGCACCAGGGCATAGAGTGCCTATTCTTCTAGGGCTTGAAATAACTAAAGGGTCATCATACACACACGAACCTAGGATTTAAAAATTTTACCTAGCACACTAGGGCTTAGGGTTCCTTGTCTTCTAGGGCTTAAAAGAACTGAAGGGTCGTCACACACACACGATCCTAGGGTTTGAAACATTTACCTAGCACACCAGGGCTTTGGGTGGCTAGTCTTCTAGGGCTTAAAAGAATCGAAGGGTCATCACACACACACGAACCTAGAATTTGAATGATTTACCTGGCACACCAGGTCTTAAGGTGTTTAGTCTTCTAGAGCTTGTAAGAACCAAAGGGTCATCACACACACACGAACCTAAGGTTGGATTTTTCTAGCGCACCAAGGCTTAAGATGTCTAATCTTATAGGGCTTGAAAGAACCGAATGATCGTTACACACACATGAACCTATGGTTTTCTTGTTGCTTTCCTTTTCTTTTCATATTTTTTGTATTCCACTTGATTTGACTGCTCTTATTATATCTTCTGATCATCTTATTCTTTTCAGGTTGGTCACTACATTTGAGGACCCGGTGGATCTGCTTCTAGTGACATTTTGGAGTGGTATAACGCCATTTCTCTCCTAGTCGAGCCTTTTTCGGCGCATTCGACTTTGCTCGGTTCATACCATTACTGGGTAGGACCAGCAACAACTGAGTCTGGCTTATTGCTTTGGTAGAGAGGTGGTGGGACACCACCAACACCTTTCATTTCACCACATTTGAGGCCACACTGACTCTATTAGGCTTTGCCATGCTGACGGACATCCAAGTTGGAGGAGCTCCTATCCTCTTTGATCCAGATGTTGCTCACTCTACAGATAGACATCCTAGAATTTTGTCTTTAGATTTGAGCTTCAATGTAACTTGAATCTGTTAACTCATACTTCTATCGATTTTTCTATATCTTGATCTCAAAACTTCAGGACTTCTTTGCCTTTGGAGACATGTAAGTTTAGTGAGGTTTGACCTTAGAAAATGATTCTAACATGTATTTAGATGATGCGACAGTGTTTGTTTTTGGATGGTGAATTGTAGGCATAAAATATATATGTATATATGTGTGCGTGTGTGTATGTGTATATATATATACACACATATTCGTTAGAATTTCTTTTTCAATGGAAAGGTGGTGTCACAACGACACCTACAGTATGTGGGCGGGACGGTAATAGCATCGTAACACTCCATTCTTCTTTTCTGTTGCGGCATTCAGAAATTTCATTCACATTTAACATAGTACTTTCAATTAACTTCAAGCTTATGGAAAAAATACTCACTTCTTTGGCTTCTTTATTCACATCGTTATATTATACTATTTTTAATAAATAAACTATATGTATAATTTTAAGAGTTGATTGTACAATTTTTAATGATCGTTGTAAGCCAATTATGTAGTTATATGAGTCCTTGTCACTCTTGATGAATTACACTTTTTCTTGTCATTGAAGCTCAATTTTAAAGTTACCAACAATCAAGCTGAGTATGAAGTATATTTAGTTAGATTGGAGGCAGCCTTAGAATTAGGGACAAGGAAGTTGGAAGTCATTGGAGATTCGGCACTAGTAGTCTCACAAGCTAGAGGAGAATGGAAGGTCCAGGACGTGACATTAGTTCTCTACCATCAAGAGCTAGAGAAACTAATACTATGTTTTGAATCAGTAATCTTTACCCATGTGCCAAGACTGCAGAACAAGTTCACCGACGCACTGGCCACCCTAGCATCCATGATTAACATCCCACTTAGGGTCAAAATGAGGCCATTAATAATCGAACAGAAGAGAAATCGGCCTACAAGATGACGGCCGCGATTGAAGAGAGCATCGATGAACTTCTGTGGTATTTTGACATTCAGAATCTCCATTGCTGGCAACACATAAGAAACCCACCTGTGTGAGCTAGTTTGTTCAATGTAGGTGTTTATTTGTCTTGACTTATCGGATGGGTGGGTCAACTATGAACAATATTGGATTCATGAAAATCTAATATTTTTAAGCTTAGTTTGAAGGTTTCCCACAATCGATAATTATATTTGTATTCTCGTCTTGCAATGCACTTGGTTGTTTAAACATAGTTCTGTTAATAAATATTGATAATGGAGACTTATTATCTCAATTAGTATCGACCCCTACTATACATAACAAAAGATACAAAATATATATATATATATATATATATATATATATATATATATGTGCGTGTACGTGTGCGTGTGCGTGCGTGTGTGTGTGTGGGTGTGTGTGTATGTGCGTGTGCGTGTGTGCGTGCGTGTGCGTGTGCGTGGGTGTGTATGTATGTGCGTGTGTGTGTGTGTGTGTGCGTGTGCGCGCGCGCGTGTGTGTGTGTGTGTGTTTGTGTATGTGCATGTGCGTGTGTGCGTGTATGAAAGTAGAGAGAGAGAGAGAGAGAGAGAAAGAGAGAGAGAGAAGAGAGTTTGAAAGCAAGATGTTTGGGGGTGTGGTGTTCTGATTTTAGGTACAAGAAGGATTCAGTAATGAAGGTGAAGGAGTCAGAATACAAGAACTGCAACTCAACCCACCCACACTTCTACCCCAACAACGGAAACACAGTCTTCAAACTCCAACACCCAGGGCCGTTCTACTTCATTAGCGGAGCGTCAGGGCATTGCCAGAGAGGACAACGGATGATAGCTATATATATATGGCCAGAAAGCTTGTTAGCTTTCCCAACATAGCCCCGAGATAGTAAACTGACTGAGGTATCGGGTAGGTGAAGCGGGGGTTTGAGAATCAAGCACACAAATATGAAAATATAGATGCGAATACCAATAAAAAGTTTATAATAAGAACTATTGACATTTCGAGTTAAGCCCTCTTATAATTTTTTGAAAAACCTGTCTCCAGCGGAGTCGTCAAAAAAACTGTGGGTGCTTTTGGAAAGATTGGGAGGAAAAATGCTCCGGATATCCATAGTTTTTAGAAAATATTCCTTTTCTATTTAAAATGAAAAATCCAAGATATCCAGACGCATTCTTAAGCAAAATGGAGTCGCCACTTGATTTTTGAGAAAAAGCTAAGAAAAACAAAAGAAGGTTGCAGGTCTTTTAAAAGTGTAACCAGAGAAAAAGAGGGTTCAAGGGCTAAAGTACGAGAAGGAAAGATGTTAGACACTCTTCTTGGTCATATATACATGCATAAATATCGCATCAAGGCTTACAAAAATGCCTTCAAAAATAGGCAACACATGTCGGGATACATATCTTTATAATAAAAGGGAAAACTATGCAAAGCCTTCCGACATCACGGGCACCTCTAGATCAACTCCTCGTGATCATCAACACCTGAAAATAGTTTTAACAAATCTCACTACGTGAGCTGAAACCCAATAGAAATGGACTATAGGCAGTAAAGCAGGATATGCAATCTCATAGCATGTAGTTGACTCAACCACATGAACCTCAAAACTATTTTACTTCATAAAAGAGAGAAGACTTTAAATCCTGGGAAGCAAAAAGAAGACAAAGCAAACATTTTTTCCGTAGCTTCCACATCAGGGGGCAATGACTTCAATATCTATGCTTTTCCAGCACAATGGCCATGAGTAAATCCCCACGAAAACGATGGGCAGAAGGATGATGGAATTTTCCAGAACGATAATGACATAAATCTTTGGATAGAACTTATCGTTAAAAACGGTACGCCACTATGATTATGCTCAATAATAAATTGTTGATTGAGTCTATGAGTCGGTTCTCTGGAGCTCAAACAACAAAACAACAATTCATCCATTCGTATACTTACATATGTTGCCTTAAATCCTAGAGGCTTTTGGCCTAATGATTTAGGTGTTGTATTTCCAAATTAAATGTGGTGAGTTCATGCCTTATTAAGTGCAAGGTAGAGAGTGAGTGTTGTGTTTTTACCAATCGAAGAAAAATAAAAAAAGAAAATTGTCATTGGATAGAACTTAATCTTTAAAATCAAATTAAAAAAAAAGTCACCACCTGTACATATAGCCTCATTAGAACTTTAAGAGACTAGTTTTGAATTTTCGTGCCCATTTGATGCCTTCGGTGTTATTCTTCCGATTACATCAATGTCCCATACTGAAAATGGTCAGGGCGACGTTAAGATATACAATTGAGATGGGGGAACGTACATAAGGTTTGCATGAATCTGACACTTTAGCACCTTTGCACAAACTGTATACAGTCTGTCTCCATTATCATTTAAAAATATCCTTGTTGTAGGATCTTCTTGGCTAGCATGTTTCCACTCATGTAAAGCCCACAAACCCCTGCGTGTATCCCTTTCATTAGCTCTTGACCTTCTTTAGTGCTGACACACAGCTTATTGACCCCAGAATACCCTCGTTTATATAGTCTTCCCCTGCAAATGAAAAACCATGCTAATAGTCTTTGTATCGCCATTTTATCCTTCTTGCTGGCAAACTTGAGATATTCTCCTTTCTCCACAAAGTTTTGAATGCCAAAATACCACGGAAGTTTATCGAAGCTCTCCTCAATCGTGGCCGTCATATTGTATGCTGGTTTTCTCTTCTGTTCGATTATTAATGGCCTCATTTTGACCATAAGTGGGATGTTAATCATGGATGTTAGGGTGGCCAGTGTATCGGTGAACTTGTTCTGCAGTCTTGGCACATGGGTAAAGATTACTGATTCAAAACATGGTATCAGTTTCTCCAGCTCTTGATGGTAGAGAATCAATGTCACGTCCCAGACCTTCCATTCTCCTCTTGCTTCTGAGACTACTAGTGCCGAATTTCCAATGACTTTTAACTTCCTTATCCCTAATTCTAAGGCTGCGTCTAATCCAACTAAACATAATTCATACTCAGCTTGATTGTTGGTAACTTTAAAATTGATCTTCAAAGACAAGGGGACGTGAGATTCGTCAGGAATGACAAGAAGGACTCCTATAACTACATAATTAGCTTACAATGATCATTATTCATTTTTGAAAAAATGAATCCGTTAACACCGATCGATGCCATTTATGATCAAATTTGACCCAATTCGGTGGCCTTTTCAATCCAAATACGCCGTATTTATTTCAACCTCTCACGATGACAAACATTTGGGAAGTTAATTCTATAATTTTCTACATCAAATATTTGATAAGTATGCCAAGTTTCACGCCACACTGAATTCGTTTGACTAGCGTTGGATAGCACAAAAGCTTGCTGTCTAGCAATCCTCAAATATTGTACCCGCTAATCGGGGATAATGTGAATGAATGGTTCATAGTTGGATCACGAACGCCATTTTTACCCTAACAACACTCTTTCATGTCAAAATCATACCTTTTCTTATACCCCTTCTTTTTCCTTCATCGTTCAGCAATGGAGAAAAAAAGTTACCATGCTCCTGATAACTGACATGTGTACCGCAGTCCTACAGGACCAGCTGACACTGTTCTTAGAATAGTAACCAATTTTGGCTATAAATAAAGGCCTTCGCTCAGTTATTTTTAATGACTTATTGTAAGGAATTTGATTTTAATTTTTTTATTTATTTTATGGCAATTCAAGGTAATTTGATTTGTTTACAACTTCTAATTGGTTAGGATTAGCTTAATAAGAGTTTGTGTTGAGTTGAGAGTCTTGGTTAGGATAAGGTTGTTCTAGAGATAGAGTCTTATCTTTGTATATGTAAAGTTGATCCGAATAAGAGTCCTAATCAGAGTGTGAGATGAAGGTACAACTAATCAAAGGTGAAGTACAAGCAACCAAAGCAGGATTCGTCAAAAAGGCATTCTGCCACATGACCGCTCGAGTGCCCAATAAGGCCCGCTTGAGTAGAACTAGGCAATTTCATTAGGGTTTAAACTCTTCTAGCCTAGTGTTTTAGTGACCTATAAAAAGGTTATTAGGTTGCCATGAAAACACTTTTGATACTTCAATATCCAGAACTCCAATTCATATTCAGAAGTGTTTTTTGTGTCACCAAAGGTCAAAAATTATTCGTGACAAATCTTAGACAGTGTTCTAAGTTACGACAAAGAATTTTGCCTGAGAATCTGTATCGAGAATTCGTTGCAGTTGGAATCAAGTAAAGAACGGTGCACGTAGATTCGACATACAAGCTTAGAATTAATAGATTGAGAATTTGGTCAAAAGTCTATAAGTTGTATTATAACAGTTCGACTTTACAGTACTTGATTCCTGGACTTAGTAAGTCCCGTGATATTTTACCCGTGTTAGGTTTTTCCACGTAAAAAATCTGCATGTCGAGTTTACTTCGTATTGCTTCTGCTTTTCATTGAATGTGATTGATTGAAACACAAAAATATTGTTTTCTGTTAACGAAAATAGAATTCATATTTTTCAATTGCTATCAAAGTGGAACTTGTTTTCCAAACAAAAGTTTTTTGATCCTAATCAATCGCATTCATGGAATTTCCTAGAGAAGGGAACTCAACCGTATCACCACCCCTATTAGATGGAGGAAACTACCCCTATTAAAAAGCACGGATGAGGGCGTTTCTTAAATTTATTGATGAAAGAGTTTGGATGTTTGTTATAACTGGCTATACTCCTCCCATTGTAAAATCTGGTGATGAGACTATTTTGAAACCAATTGAACAATGGGAGAAAAGGAATTTAGATGAAGCAGGCTAAAATAAGAAGGCTATCAATGCAATCTTTAGCGATGTCACTCCAGAAGAGTTCAAACGAATTTGTACATGTGAAATCACTAAAGATGCATGGGATATACTTGAAGTTACACACAAGGGAACCTCTACAGTACAAATATCAAAACTTCAAAGGCTCACTTCAAATTTTAAAACTCTAAGGATGGAAGATATGGAGACCTTTGATAAATTTTATGCCAAGTTGAGTGACATTGTAAATTTTAATTTTATACATGGTGAAAAAATCTCTAAATCTTGCATTGTTCGTAAAATCTTACGATCACTACCTGAACGATTCCAACCAAAGGTTACTGCCATTGAAGAAAGTGAGGACATTGATATTCTAAAAGTGGAACAGTTGGTTGGAAACCTTTAGACTTTTGAGTCGACTCTACGTCTACCTAAAAAATCAAAAGGAGTTGCTTTAAAATCTTCAAAGGTTAACTTAGATTCTTTTTCTGATGAGGCAGAATTTGATCATGAAGTTATGGCTTTTATTGTGAAAAAATTAAAAAAAATCGTTTTGAATAAAAAACCTAACCTCAAGGAAAAATTCGAAAAGTTTGGTGATAAAAGTAAGAATGTGGCTAAGTATGAAAAGAAAAAATCAAAGATTCAAAATTAGACTATACAGTGTTTTGAGTGTCAAAGATATGGTCACATTGCACAAAACTGTCCAAATAAGAAGAAAAAGAAAGAAAAAGTCTTTACTGTCACATAGGAAGATGAAATTGAGTCAAGTAATGCTGAAATTGAATCTGAACCTGAAAATGAAAAGTGTAAATTTGTTGCTTTCACTGCATCTACTAGATCATCTAAATCTGAATTTTCTGACTGAGAATCACAAGCGTCTCACAGTGATTCTGGTAAAGAGGATCCAAATTCAGGTTCAGAGTCAGAAGATGGCAGTGAGAGAAAATATTTTGTGGGCTTATGATCAACTTCACGAAAAAAGTTACAAAATGACAAAAGTTGTCACTAAGCTATCACTGAAGAATAAAACCCTTGAAAAATAGAAAGATGGACTTAAATCAGAACTGATCGAGTCACAAGCCCTTGTTTCTTAATTGAAAATCTTTAAATCCAAAATGGTTGGGAAGCTGGTCAATTCTGACAAATAGAGGAATGATTTTATTGAGTCGTGTGATTCCCTTAAATCAAAAGTTTTTAAATTAGAATTGAAATTACAAAACTCAATAAATTCAAAATCTTCGTTTGAGGCAAAAAATCAAAGAGTTGAAATCTGAACTGTTTATGCCAATACCACTCCCAAGAAGTTGAATGCAGGGTCCCTAAGTTTGGAAGACATTTTAAGTGTTCAAAAAGTGGTGTTAGCCCGAACTAGACTTGGGTATGTTGAAAACTCTTATGTCTCGAAGACATCTAGTAAAATCAACTTTGTTAAAGCCACTAAGAGTCCTACAGGTTCGAGTCAAAATTATTTGAAAAAGGCTTATCAATTCAAGCCTCAAATAACAAAAAAACTTTTCAACAAACTTTACCACATTCAACTGTTTTAAAAAAAATTGTTCCTATCTGTCATTATTGTGGCATTGTGGGACACATTCGACTCTATTGCAGAAAATTGAATTCACTATCTTTGTATCAAAATGAACAAAAAAACTAAAAAATTGCTTGACTAAATCAGACAGTTGCACGAAAAAGCTCACTAGCAGTTGACTGCTCGAGTGGATCCTATGTCACCGGGATTTAGGGTTTTGTTTCAAAACTAAGGGAATTCAAGAAATATTTAGAAAATATTTTAACACTTTAAAAATAAAATTTTGAAAACCCTTTGTGTGAAAAAAAATAGAGTTGCCACTTGATTTTTGAGAAAAAAATCAAGAAAACACATAATGGGCCACTAATATTTAAAACGGTAACTAGGGAAAACAAAGGTTCGGCAGCTAAGGTATGAACTAAAATGGGTGTTAGGCACCCCATTCGCCAAACCGTGAGATTGTACTAATCATCATTAATTCTTAATTAAATTTTTCAAAAACATACAAATACAATAAATGGGGACAAAGAGAGAACCTCCAAAATCAAATAAGAAAAATACATAACATATATATATATAGAACGTCAAACAAAACAAGTAGAAAAAAATTTTTTTAAGTCCTATGGCATGTAATTTCTAACTATAGGATATATAGAGCAAACCCGCATGTAATATCACAAAATATCCTTAGCTAGCATAAGCATGATATGGTATCAGATCAAAAGAAGTATAATTCCAAAACTCCCTAGATTTTAATTAAAACTGCATACAATATTTTTTGGTGGTAATTTCATACAATATTTTCAAATAATCAAACATCCTAGATTATCCTAATCAATTTTTTTAAAAAAAGAACATGCTCCAAAATTACCTAATTACACTGAAATGGAGATCACATGTTAATTACCAACAAAATAATAAAAGATGTTACTTAAAAGGGAATTAAACTATGAAAGTAAGAACTACCACGTATAAATGTAATAGTCGTAATTTAACTCGAAAATGTTAATATTCGGGCCAAATATTAACGATTACGACCGTATGAATGTGAGTGCACCAAATGTGACAATCACGATTTTGTAAATCGCAATTGCCGAATATGTTGGCACTATTTTGATGAATTTAAGAGTAATAACGTGTTAAGTGTGAATGTGCAATGCAGACAAAATAAAACTAAAGTTTGTTTCTATAACATGATTGTAACTAAACTTAACTAATCTAAACATACTTATCATAATTAACTAAATGCTCACGATCTAATCAAACGAAATGAGATAATTGGATCAACTACGTAGGCAACATGAATTTGGCATGAGGAATAAGGTATCAAAACTAACCCAGTCACCCCAAAAGAGAGGAAGTGGGGAAAGGACAGGAGATCTAAACAGAATACCTGAGTCGCTGCTATTTGGGCGAATCCTCAGGTAGGGGAGTTTTGATCAACGATCCAATCTTCGAAAAATGCTCGAACTCTAGTCGATGTTTCAAGAATTTGACGGAGTATCGGTGTACTAAGACTCGTACTTCGGAAAAGCAGTAGGGTGTCGGCGTCAAGACTCGTATTCTCTCGGTACTTTCGCAGAGTACCCCTCTTTTTAAATTTGTCCTCCAAAACGTACCAAGGGTACGGTATTTATAGAGTTCATCAACCAATGAGATACTGGCATGTTTTGGGACAGTCAGTGTTTTTGGAGTTGGCGGTCGCCATGATCAAAGCTGGTGGTTACCACGATCAAAGCTCGCGGTTACCACAAAAGTCAAGCTTCCAAGGGTTTCTTATGGCAGTCACCACAATGAAGTTTTGCAATCGCTACCTTTGCTAAGGTTTCCAAGAGGTTCTTATAACGGTCACCACAATCAAAGTTGGCAGTCCCATAATTCAAAGTTTGCAACTCAAGGGTTGGACGGAGTGGGTTCACTGGTTTGAAGGATTTGATCATCCGATTTGAATATTGAGATTGGATCATTCCCCGAGGATCGTTTAGAAATACCATTTCATTTGATTTCATTATCGAAAACACCCGAGCCAACCTAAGATTAGGGGGGATTAAATTGGAGTGTCTATAATTGCCTCTCTTTGACACAACTTGCGTAGCAACGCATGACGCGAATTATGTCAAAGACCTAGAGACAACATCCATTGGACCGAGCTATCAATCTTAGACCACAAACACACAAGCATACATATGATGGTGGTCGTACCTGAATATCTATCGAGTTGCTTACGTACTCCTTTACTAAGGATCAGACCAAAATGTAATTCTTGAGAAAAATGCACAGATGCAAGATGCAGAACATGATGCAAATACTAACATAATGCAAATACTGGTATGATCAAACAATACCGTCAAGATTGAGTGAAAAGGGAGCACAAACAAACAAGTCAAAGATCGAGTCAAGATTTAAGAACTCAGCTGGGGATAAAATAATTAAAAGGATCGAGTCAAGATTCTAGAAATTATCTTAACTGGAAAAGTAACAACTATAGACACCCCATTTGACCCAGCCCAATCCTAGATAAATCCGCTGATGAAAACAATTGGAATGGTGCCTCAGTACTATCCTCGAAAAATGATCCAAGTTAGGTATTTGAACCCAATCAGCAAAACTTTCAAACCAATAAAATCCTTTTGAACCACCAGCTCCAATGTGGCGACCGCTAATAGAACCCTTTGGAAACTTTCACTTTTTGTGGAGATCGCCATGTTCATTGTGGCGACCGTTAATAGAACCTCTTGAAAATCCTAGGTAAAAGTGGCGACTGCCACCTCCAACACGGTAACCGCCAACTTTCATTGTGGTGATCGCTAATAGAACTTCTTCGAACCTTTTCAAATGTGGCGACCGCCAACTCCCAACTTGGCGATGACCAACTTTAAATGGCTTGACGTGTCCCAAAACGTGTTAGCATCTCATTGGTTGAAGAATTTTATAAATACCGTACTCCAGCGTATGTTTTCAAGACATAATTTTAGAGAGAAGTTTAGTGAGAGAAGCTCTGCCGAGCCGCCGAGCAATCCCGAGCCCCGACGCTAAAACCCTGCTGAAGTATCAAGAGCCGAACCCCCGATACCAAAGTTCTGAAACCCTAGCTTGGAACACTGCTCAATGATCGAATTACCCATTGCCATTCCGCGAGTCGAGGATTCCTTAGCGATCCAAGTATTTTGCTTGGATCCCCCGTCTTGCTAACTCCATTTTCTACCTCTTTGGAGTGACCGGGTTAATTTGATTATTTCATCTTAATTACGTTTTTACATTCCTTATAATTGCTACGTTCATGTTTGAATCTATGTTTTAGCTTATCTAGCTTACTTGTTTTGTTTATTTGTTTACTTGCAACAAGTTTTTTAATTTATCAATAAGTGGTAACATAATTCGACAATAGAACTAAACAATGTCGTTATTGTTATAATACAAACACTTACATATATATGGTTGTAATTGTTAATATTACACCCATTTAATGCTAATATATATATTTTTTTTTGTAATGTAGCTTTATTTTTCTTTTAATATTCCATTTCTTTTTCTTTTCCATAATGCTAATGTTTTATTTTATTTTCTTTTATCTATTTCTTAATATTAACGTAATTTTCTTTACTAACACTTTATTTTTTTTTTCTTTTTCTTTATTACTAACTTTATTTTCCTTGTAATGTTACATTTTTTTCCTTTCTTGTCTTATTATTGTTAGCTTTATTTCTTTTTTATTTTGTCCTTTTCTTTTTTTTTTTCTCTCTTTAATGTTAGCATTATTTTCTTTCATGTTATTTAACCCAAAAATCGTAAAAATCTTTTACGCTAGATTTCATTTTTTTAAAGTGTAATTTTCTCCTCTTTCCGTTTTCTTTTCCTTCTATTTTATTTTTCTATTTTAAAATATAAAATATGAATATTTAGATTTTCTCTTTAGTAGTATTTTCTAACATTTTCATCTTAGCATAGTTTTCTTTTGTCAATCTTTTTCTTTATTTTCTTTTCTTTTAAATCCTTAAGTTCTATTTTATGATAAAATCCCCCCTTTGTTTTTTAATTTCTTTGTTAGTAAACTTTCTTTAAGATTTTTACGCATCTTTTATCTTACATTTAGTATTTTTTCTTATTAAACATTCATCATGTTAATGTTAAACTAGTTTATTTTGGTAATATACATGTTTTAGTCACTTTCTTTGAAATCATGCTTAGAATAGTTTAGCTTACTTTGTTAGCAACTCATGATTAGGTGATTTTAGCAATTTTTAGCGTATTTGTATTCTTTTATTTAAATCATGATAGCTTAGTTTATTTGGGTGAAATTGTATATAGGAGTGCTCCATGTATCATTTAGTTAGAAATTGTATGCCGTAGAACTTAGGATTTTTCTTTTCTTATTTGTTTTGTTTTGGTATTAT
>JAOTRH010455168.1:70000-102492 GCA_034768845.1 Heliamphora exappendiculata | reverse complement strand
TAATTTTCCAGATTTTAATTAAAAATCTTAATTAATTTTAACACAAAATTAAATAAATAATTATCTATTTATTTTACTATTTTAAAAATTGCTAGGATTATTTATTTTATAAAATCGTTTTTCCTCATATACTTACATTAAAAAAAACATGCATAACAAAATATATAACAAAATAAAATTCATCCATGCAATTAAATAAAACAAATAAATAAATAATTAAAACAACGACAATTAAAAAAAGTCGTTATGATTCGGATCCTTCATTTAATCTTTTAATCCGACGATCTCGGATTAAAGATTAAACGGTTAGGGTTTTGAAACCCTAAACGAACCGTCGATGACTCGACATTCTTTCTCAGCCCCCGGACCACCGTCACAGCCTCGGACCACCCCTGGAGCACCGAAAAAAAGCTAAAAAAGAAGCCCAAACAGCCCCTTAAGGTGCCAAAAAAATTGCTGTGTATGGCAGCCTTGCGCCGCCTTTTTTCAGCCGCTGTTTGACCGCCTTGCCGGACCCGAAAGTGTTCCAAAAAATTATTGGAGCTAGCTAACATCCCAAACCAGATCTCTGCAAGAAACCGCGTCAAAACTAGAAGTCAAAGTGCCCCGAAAAAATTACCAAAGTACCGAAATTGCTGTAGGGCGCCACTGCGGCCACCAATCTTTGAGAAACTTTTTTCACCCCTTTGCCGTCGTCGTCTTGCCGCCATCGAACTACTGTTGGAAAGATAACAGATTGAACTTACTTTCAGCAAAAAATCGCGTTGAAAAAGATCCCCAAAAGCCCAAAAAATGAACCCCGAACATGGCGCAACAGTGCTGGCCGAACAGGCCTACTGCCGCTGACTTGTTTTATTTCTTCGCTTTTGTTCCTCATTTTTCGTGATCCGATTACAATATTAATCTAAAAAAATGAGAATGAAATAATATTTTACATCATAAAAACCTTATACGTCACGTAGGAGGTGTACAATTGATTTAATCTCGATATAAAATCGCTGAGATAAACGGTTAAAAAAATGATATAAAATAAACCATCCATTCACACATTTAACCGGATCATAGCGACATAGGCTGCAAAAAAAATGTTAGCATAATAGTTTTTTCATGAAAAATCGCAACCTCGACTCTGATACCATTGTTGGAACGCAGAAGAAAAAATAAGAACCGACGCCGTGACCGTAAAAAACGGCGCATGCATTTTTTTATGAAAAATCATAACAACGAATAGATATATTAAGATTAAATATACCTTCAAGAAATTTGTACAAGTTTCTTTGATGCAGAACAACGATCCGAGACGATCCAATGATCTTCTCACGTATATCCCGACGCACATGACGATCTCGGCGAATGAGCACAGATTCGGATCTTCGTGTTCTTCTCTTTTTTGGTTTCTATCTCACACATTTCTCTCAAAGAAAAAAGAATATACAAATGGGAGAGAGAAGGGGGCGGTGGCTAGGGCTTGGGATCCTCTCTTTGGTTTTAGCCTTTTTGATATATATTTATTCCCATACACACATAAGATATGTATGGTATATATCTTTCCTTCCTAAAAATTAGCAAGAGATATATATCTAAATCAAAACCAAATCTCCACCCCTTTAGATAGGGTTGGCCACCTAGGGAGTGATCCCTAGGTGTGCCATATTCTAATACTGCCATCCATTATTTAATTTAATCTCCGAATGTTCCCGACAGCATTCGACCCGTTTGACCTAGCCAAGACCAGCTACTATAACGATGTACTACATCGTACCAATGGAATGTCCGGGTCCATTGCGATGGTGAGTCTACTTGTATAATATGTCAGAACCTATGACCCGATCTTCCGTGCAGCATTCACCGAGTCAAATACTAGACAGAATATACGGACTATGCATTCATTCATCATAAATATAAATATGAAATCATGAATGCAAAAATATCTCAAATGTTTCTCATTAATATGCCAGGAATCAAGAATAAAAAACCTAAAAAGTATGACTTTTTAGTATACATTCCTAACATCTACCGCCTGTTTGGGCTTTTTTTTGGGTGGTGTTTTTGCTCTAATTGTTTTTAGAAAAATAGCGCTGATATTCAGTAACAAGTTATTTTGAAGAACGCCTAAAAAATAATCCCAAAAAAGCCCTGAAAAGTGCCCCGAATAGTGTCGCCGTTGCTGCCGCTGCAGCCGAAAGCCGCCACTTCTTTCCCTGCTTTTTGTTGCCTGTTTGGCACGATTTTTTATGATTCTTGAATAGTATTTTAAGGTATGTTTACTGCTATTTTATGCTTAAAATGCTCAAAAAATAGTCTAAAAAATGTCCTAAAAAATAATGAAAATGAGCCCTAAACTGCCGCTAGGAAAGCTGTCGGTGGTGGCTGTTTTAATAGATTTTTTTCGCTATATTGGGACTTATTTTACTGCTATTTTAATGCATAAATCTTGCAAAAATTTACCAAAAAATTATTTTAAAACCGTTCAAAAAAATACCGCGATCTGTGGCCCGTAAAATTCGAAACCACTGTTGGTGCCGTCGCCTGTTCTTCGTATTCTTGGATATTCAACCTATTCTTAAATATTCTAAACTGATATTTAAAAACAAATGATTTCTATTAAATCGAAAACTTATGTCCTATAGGCTCACATTCGATCAAAAAAGATTTAATCTATCACGATCAACTCTCGTGATTAAAAAAAATTAAACCATCATCCGAACCTTTCAATCAGACATGAAAAAAATTATGATCATAAAACTGGCATTAGAATGCTTACAAAACAAAATTAGCACAATTCTAAAACTACCCGGCCCCTCGATAAATCATAAACAAAAAATAAAATGACTATGATACCAATTGTTTGAGGTAAAACTGCCAAGATCATTATTTTTGTAAATAATTTTTGATAAAAAATAACTAGACGGACAATCGCTGAAATGAGCTCCAGATAAAACTTTTGATGTCGAATGATCAAAATAAAAACCCGTGCAACCACAGTTAATTTAGAATAATACATTTTTGGTCGATTCTCCAACTACAATTTTTGATTATGAATTGAAACACCTATCAGATATTTTAATGTATTCTCTTATGCAATTCTCGAATGTAGTGTGGGTTACAATCCTTTGAGAACTTGTACCGGCAGAACCTGATCAGCATTAGTCTTAAAGATAAGTTATGAATTTATTTTAGCCTACCTGCATATTTATAGGGTTACAGTAGGGACCTACGGAGTAATTATGACAAAGAGTTCTAGTGTAACCCATATACGTATTCAGCAACTTTCGTAATTATGTAAACCACTCAGCGGTATCTGTAATTATGAAAATCTTACAGCGATTTTTGTAATTTTCATAAAACACTAAATTACAGTTTACACCACTAAAGAACTGTAATTGCACTCTAAGCCATAATCTCAAGACCTTTTTGCATTGAGTTCCTATTATTAAATGCTTAACTCATCTCCCCCACGTTAAGAATTTTGAAACCCGATAATTAAATTTAATTACTGATAATTTAATTTAATTGACAACTTGAAGCTTCTTAACCTCTTCCGCTTAACTTATTTGACCGCCGGATAATTAAATCCACTTGTAGGGTTTGGTCCGGTCAAAACTTATAAATTTTTTTAAAGTTGGTATCGTCAATCTCGATAATTTGAGACGTGAATTTTGTCAATAATTAATATTTTTCACATAAATAATACTGCTATCCAACTCACCGGCAATATAGACCCATATAAAATCGCACTCTCTAATGAATCAAAACAACGAATATTAAATATACGCAAATTAATAATTATTTCAAGATTAAGAGTATAAGCACTATTAATAATAATATTGGGGTATAAATTAATTTATTTAGTCAGTATAAAATTAATTACCCTAATGTGTCCCGTTCAATACACACAGTGTTTTAGTACAGAGAGTCAGAACAATAGACGACGCTATTATCTGTTCCCCGTAAGCAAGACATACCTACTAAAATTTTGTGCTGCAGTCGTACCGATAGTATGTTCATTTCCATCTAAACTGTGAACAAATACTTATATTTTACAAGAATCTAAAACTTGGTCTTTTGTATACAAACTGTACTCTACGCACTAGATTAAAATTATATAGAATAAAGGACATCCATGCATAATATTAAAGAAATGATATTACATACATTACTCATTAAGATTCTCATAAAATAAAAAATTTAATTTTATTAAAATAAAATTAAATACTAAAAATATAATTTTCAGTATACAACCCTAATATATAGGATGGAAGCCGTGCTTCCTATTGAGGTGGAAATCCCTTCATTAAGGGCTCGTTTGATAATTCGGACTGCATTAGATTGAATTAGTAGTGAGAGGGGATTGGTAATGAAGTGGGATTAGTAGTGAGGTGGGATTAACTTTTTGTGTTTGAATTGAGTGGGATTAAATAACGGACTAAATAATGATTTACCATTGTATTAAGTGAATTTATTTTAAAATTAACTTAAATAAATTAATAAGTTAAATTTTATGTTATTGTTAAATTTTATGTTATTTATTTTAATATTTTTTTATTATTTTTTAAAATTTTTAAATTCACTCCTTAATCTAATCCTTTCTAATCCCACACCTCCCCCCTCACTAATTATCCCCCATTTGGCGAACTAATAGTCCGAATTAGTCTGCCCGGACTATTAGTCCGGAGGCTTAACAAACGCGGTATTGGACTATACTCCAGACTAATAGTCCGCCAAAACAAATATAGCCTAAGAGTAGTGGCTGAGGCCAATATTCTAGAGGCAGCATGACAGAGAAATTGGATAGAAGAGTTGCTCTTATTTGATGAAAGAAGACTGCAGGCTCTATTTCATATATAAGGGTACCAAAAAGGATAGCCGGAGCATTCAACAGGAAGGTCAAGGCTCGGTATCTAAGAGAAGGTGACTTGATTCTTAAAGAAATCAAGGCTCCCATCTTCGACCCAAGGGGTATGTTCAGGCCAAACTGGTCTGGGCCGTTTCTAATCAAACCATTATGACTGTTAGTGCAATAATTATCATGAATTTGGATAGCAATACGTTCTCCATCCCGATCAACCTTGACCAGCTCAAAAAGTACTACGCTTGAGAGAAAAGTAAAGATAAAATAAAAACTCGTTGAGTTGAAAATTGAAAAGGTAACTTAGGTAAAAGTTAGAGTAGCCCGCAAGGCTGAAAACCTAAAAGGGCGACCTTGGCAAAAGTTAAGGCGCCACAAAAGGAGAGTGTTAATACCCAAGAGTAAACCAAGCTCGAACTACGTTAAGGCTTGATTCCACTCTCTTGGGATACGTAGGTAGCTTCTTGTAACAAGTTCGGGCACCTTCTTTGGCCATATTTGAATTCGAGTAATGATCAATGCAAATTTATCTTTGAGTTCTGATAATAAAGTTGTTTAATTGTAAAAATCAAAAAACTTTGAATAACTTGGAACCTTTTCAACATAAAGTAAACTTTCATTTCATCATGGGTTAAAAAGTTTTGAAAATAAAGGGCGAGCGCGCAAGTCCCAAACTCTAAATAAAATAAAAAAGCTATGAAATCTTGAAAACAAAGTGATTCTCTAAAATTTTTCTCCTCTTCGCTTCATGTTTTCCTTCTTCTTTCTCTTTTCTTTCTGTCTTGGGTCAGCCATGCCTTGTACTCGTCAAAAAGTTTCGGGCACTGCAACTCCTGCATCTCCATCAGGGAACGTGATGGCCAAGGTTTTTGTTATTTTGCTAAAAATGGGGCCCGCAGTGAAGATGAATATAAATGGCTTCGAATACCATGGAAGATAATCTTGCTTTGACCAAACTGACGTATGATTTGGTGCGGATAATAGAAAGTAGACAGTTATAAGTCGATCAGCAGGATGCCGGGATGGTCCATAGTAGTCAAGGTCATGGTAGAGATCTGCCACCAAGAACACTATCAAGTAATGTCTAGGCCTAACAGAGAAGAGAGATTCTGCTGCTAACCTGCCTAAGTACTGCATATTTGATAATAAGGGGGGTAGAGGAGAGCCGCAGCATTGTACCTGTCTGTGGGTGGTTTCTTCATAAGGTTCACCTTCTCTATTAGCCAGATCTGTAATAGAGATTTAAAAGATAAAGGCAAAGAGAAATCAGTAAAAGAAAAGTTGTGAAAGGAAATAAAGCAGAGAAGAGAAGATTGGAAGGAAGTTTTAGATGGTCGACGAGGATTATGAGATGGACGGAAGATATGATGATGATCCCTTGAAGTTCGAACTTAAACTAAACAAAGGGGTAGAAGGGGACAGGCTTGGGAGTCGAGAGGGCGACCTCAGAAGACATCAAAGTATATGACAAAATATGAGTGTGTAAGAATTTTGGGTATAGTTTGGCATAAATGCACTCGTCATGGTTGAGTTGGGATGAAACAGACCCCCTTGAGGGCGCAACATAAGGCCCTTGACAAAGGACTGGGTATTGGATGAATTGATCATTGAAGACTTGTGGAAGAGGCAAGTGGGAGGTGGTACTGCAAACATGCTTGAGATTGCAACGAAGGAACTCTGACAGAGGAAGATACCCTTCATGATTCGCCGCTACCTACTTGATGGAAGTTATGAGGACTAGGGAATGGATAAATCATCATAGACTCATGAAAGAGGCAAAAGGGAGGCAACTATCAAAGGCAGTGTATTTTTAGCCAACAGTGTATGGATAAGAAAGAAAAGTGTTGAGTTTACATGAAGAAGCAGGGGACTGCCAGCAAAGGTAGTAGTCTCGCCGCGATGAACATTGTCCAGGCCAATCAGTGTCTCGGCCAGAACTAGCGGGATAAAGTCTTTTCCCGACCACATCTGACTCGCAATGTCAACCAGTAAGCTGCTGACTTGTCCATTAGAAGGAATGAGAAGGTACCTGGGGAGAAGGCAGAAACACATGGCATTGCGACGTCATAACTGAAAGCTAAGGTTGCTAAGATCACTAGTGGGGTGAAATCTGTTTATGATCCATGGGATATTGGGGCAGTCATCGGATGTCAAAAAGGAAGCCTCCATCTTGGACAAACCATAAAGTTCTATTATTTGCTGACGGTTAGAAAGAAAGAAAGTTGGTACAACTACAAATTTCCTCGGGGTTAGATCCAGAATGGCGAAAAACTCCTCTACAGTGGGGCATAGTTCCTTAAAGCCAAAGTGGAAGACATGAGATTGTGGGTTCCACAGTTGTGCTGCAGCCCGTAATAGTGGTTTGTTGACCTTTATAGTCATCAGGAAAAGTAGAGAGTTGATACCGAATGAGGTGAAGTTCAGACGTTCAATAAATGGAAATTCCTTAACCCATGCGGAAAGTGGGCCATGGAAGGAAGCCATCTTGATGAAAGTGACAAGAAATTGGGATCCTAAGGCTGTACTATAAGGCATGAGGAGGCTAGATGTCAAAAAGTTCGAAAAGGTACAACTATTGTGGTGACGGCCACATTGGAGTATGGGACCACCATGTTAAAAGTACATAGTACAAGGCTTCCACCTTCAAAACATGGCGACTTCCACCTCTCTCTTGTACTTTTTGGTGGCTGCCAGCTTTAGACCCAGCAACCGCCAGGTTTAAAACGTGACAGGCACCTTGTTTTGTACTCTTCTTTTTGCAATTTTGTATTCTGTGCTGGGATGAAATATTCTTGCTCATTATATCAGGTATAGTAGTTTAAGCAAACAATCGAAGAAAAGTCATGCAAACAGATGAATATATAAAATGCAGTGAAAAGCAAGAAGGCCCAAATGTATTAGAATGCATGTGAGATAGGGGCACTCAGACCCATCAAATAAATAAACTGGGGCACACAGGCCCATAAAGAAAAATGTATCAAATGTATGTAACAGAATGTATCATAAAGGGGGAAGGGAAATCTCTCTCATCGTCTCTAGCAGATCCGGCAGGAAGAAGGCTCGGCATCATCAGCTGGAGCCTCTAGCGGACCCTCTGAGCAAGCTCTCGAGGAGGAGGCATGGGACCCACGGCCTCGAGCTGGAGGCTGGACTGGAACTTGAGGCCCAACTAGAGCCTACGACTATACTATACTGGTGGCTGGTATCGGCGACTGTTAAAAGAAAATAAAGATCAGAGAAGAATATAGAAAATAGTAAAGAAGTCAAAAGGTCAGAAGATACTCACTATGGCTACTGGGGCAAAAACAATGCCAATTACTCGTACGGTAGCATCGAGCTAACAGATCAGTGCCCTCTGACTCATGAATATTAGCAAGTCTAGCCATGCCTAATTAACCTGTAAAAAAGAGATAGTCAGTTCAAGTAAACTAAACAAGTAAAGAGGAAGAATGAAGACAAACTTGACTGAGCTCAACCCTAAACTCCGGCGTTAGAGGCACTAAAATTGGAATATTAAAGGGTAGCCGTATGCTATGATCTGGATCTCCCATGGAATCTCTAGGCCCCTCATCACTCCAACAGGTTCATCAGGTGCTCGTCCTATCCTCCTACAAACAGGCGCAGCCAGGCCAGGACCCAATTGTCCTAACAGATGTGCCCGGGCCCATGCTATGTAGTCCCCCTCAGGTCCTAGTAGCTCGATAGTGTGGATCCCCATCATCTCAAGTAGCATGTCAAGTCGGCTCATATGATCTGTCTGACACATACAAGTTGGAGGAGTAGCTAGAATCCTAAAGTGATCAAGACCTAGGGACTGGCAAACCACCCTCTCTGCCAAATAGTACTCTCGACAGAAAGGTCCCTATAGCAGAATTCGCATTGAAGAGGCATCGTGGCTACGCATCAAGTCCTCGCCAACCCGATCCTCCATTCCATGCCAAACCCCCCAATGAACCTGCACGAACAATGTGGCCAATAAAAAAGAGAACAACGTACCGTATAATGAACAATGCAATAGTGTCCAGTGTTAAGTTTGCAATAAGTACTAATCAATGTTCAGAACAAGGTTCAGTGTTCAGTGTACGATGAGTAATGTGCAGAACATGGTTCAGTATTCAATGAATAGTGATCAGTATAGTGTAGTGTATAGCAGAAAACAGTGCAGTGAAGAGAATAGTGTACAGTACAGTGAATGGTGAGCAATGAACGGTGCAGTATAGAGAATAGTGTACAGTACAGGAAGCAGCGAATAGATAAAGCAGTAAGCAATAAGTTAAGATAGATAAAGAAGTGGTACCTGATCTAGGGACAGCTAGTCTAGAGATGCCCAGAATCTGTTTATGTCCTTTCCTTCGATCTTCTTCCCCTTCAGACCTCGGGCCCACCAAGCTGCATGGGGAATATCTAGAGGGTCAACAGAAGAGTTCGTCGGGACGTGAAGCCCGAGGAACTCATAAGTCCAAAGTTGTAAAGAGAATATGTCAACAGAAGAACAGAAAACAGATAACATAAGAAATAAATGAACGATATGCAAAAACAAAAACATACCTCCCAAACCCTCCAGTATCCCATAATGCTGAGCTCTTGGGGGAATCTAGCCAAGGCCCTCATCGATGTTGGAGGCAAAACTGCTAAGATCATTATTTTTGCAAACGATTTTAGGTAAAAAATTAACTAGATGGGCAAACTACAAAACGGACTCCAGATAAAATTTTTGACATCGAACGATCAAAGATAAAACTCATGCAACCAAAGTTAATTTAGAAGAATACATTTTACTGGTTAAATCTTCAACTACATTTTTTATTCTGAGTTGAAGCTCCCATTAGACCTTTTACTGTATTCTCTTGTACGATTTTTGAATATAGAACCTGGACAGCTTTAGTCTTAAAGACAAGCTATGAAACTGGTTCAGTTTGCCCGCATATTTATAGGGTTACAGTAGGGACCTGTTGAGTAATTATGAGTAAGATTTCTAGTGAAACACAGACACCAATCAACGGTTTCCGTAATTAAGCAAATCTTATAGCGGTATCTGTAATTATAAAAATCTTACAGCGGTTTTTGCAATTTTTATAAAATACTAAATTACAGTTCACACCACTAAAGAATTATAATTGCACTCTGACCCATAATCTCAAGACCTTCTTGCATTGAGCTCCTGTTATTAAACACTTAACATTTCTCCCAATATTAAGATTTTTGATACCAGCTAATTTAATTAAATTGGCATTTTGTAATTCCTTAAACTCTTTCGCTTAACTCATTTGACTGTCGGATAATTAAATCCACCTGTAGGGTTTAACTCAGTTAAAATTTATAAGTTTCCTTAAGGGGGTATCGTCAATCCCGGTATTTCGAAATGTGAATTCCGTCAATAATTAATATTCAACATATAAATAATATCGTTATCCAACTCACCTAGAATACAGACCCATATAAGATCGCACCATCTAATGAATCAAAATAATAAATATTAAATATACGCAAATCAATAATTATTTTAGAATTAAGAGTATAAGTACAACTCATAATAACTTGGGATGCGAATTAATTTATATGATTAGTACAACATTAATTATACCAATGTGTCCCGTTCAATACATACAAAGTGTACTAGTACAGTGAGTCAAAATAATCGATGACGCTATTATTTGTTTTCCGTAACCAAGACAGACCTACTAAAATTTTATGCTACAGTCATACCGATGGTGTGTCCATTTCTATCTAAACTATGAACATAAAACTTATATTCTGTAATAATCTAAAATCTGATCTTATGTGTGTAAGCCATACTCTACATACCAAATTAAATAGTGTACAGAATAATGGACATCAATGCATAATATTAAATAAATAATATACATACATTGCTCATAAATATTCTTATAAAATAAAAAATTAATTTTATTAAAAGAATGAGATGTAAGACAAGTCATGTGTGCATCTATTTGCTTTCATATACCCAGATATGGTTATGGTAGAGGATATATAAGAAAAATGTATCATCAACGAATTTTCAATCGTGGGTACATATGTATTCTTAACATACTGAAACGACTGCCATTATTGGTATCAAACCAATAGCGATTCATACAAGCTAAATCTTCTAATCGATAATTGGGCCAAAGAAAGAAATTAAATTTAATTAATTTATCTCTATCAAGATCTTTATTTTTTTTAGTATACCAACCCTAACAATCCTCCACTTATACTTAAAGCTATGCTGCTATACATCTCACTCCCATGCCCTCTACATGATTACCAAAAGTTTTAGCCAGTAACCTCTTTGTAAAAGGATCTGTAAGGTTGTATCCTGATGCAATTTTAGTCACAACAACATCATTTTTCTGTACAATTTCTCGCATGAGGTGATACTTACGATCAATATGCTTTTCTTTCTTGTGAACCCTTGGCTCATTCGAGTTTGCAACTGTTGTACTATTGTCACAATAAAGTGTAATAGTCGGCTGAACTAAAGGAACCACTTCTAGACCCAACAGAAAGTTCCTGAGCAATACGGGCTCTTTGGCTGCTTCAGAAGCTGCAACATACTCGGCCTCTATGGTGTAATCAGCAATGCAGGACTTCTTGATACTCCTCTAACTTATAGCTCCACCTCTTAAGGTAAACACATATCCGGAGCTAGATTTACAAAAATTCTTGTCAAACTAAAAATCTGAGTCTGTGTACCCCAAAAGTACTAGACTGTCTGCCTGATAAACCAACATATAATCCTTAGTCCTTTTTAGGTACTTGATTATACTTTTTACCGCAATCTAATGCTCCTGCCACAGGTTAAACTAATATCTACTAACCATGTTAACGACAAAGAAGATGTCGGGTTTAGTGCAAAGCATGGCATACATGAGGCGTCCTACTACCGAAGCATGAGGAATCGCCTTCATCTTCTCTATTTTATCAGGTGTCTTAGGACACTGACCTTGGATGGAGTGATTTTGTACCTAAAAAGGAGAAACTCTTTCTTTGAATCCTGTATGCTAAAACAAGTAAGGATATCATCGATATACTTTGCTTGTGATAAGCCCAACATCCTTTGTTTCTGATCTCACATAAGCTTGATCCCAAGGATGTGACTGGCTTCTCCCAAGTCTTTCATATTGAACTACCCAGATAACCGTAATTTAACCGTAGATAATGCCCCCACATCGTTTTCGATGAGCAAGATATCGTCTACATAAAGTACTAAAAAATCACCATGCTTCGTCATGCTTCTTGTACACACAGGACCCATTCGGACTCTTATCAAAATCATAAGACTTTATGGCTTGATCAAACCGAGTGTTCTAAGACCTCGATACCTTCTTAAGTCAATAAATGGATCTCTGAAGCTCGCATAACAGGTGCTTATAGCCCTTTTCAATGAATCTGTCTAGTTGTATCATATAGATACACTTGTCAATACTTTCGTTACGGAAAGCTGTTTTGACATCCATTTTCCAGATTTCATAATTGAAATGAGTAGCAATGGATAAAAGAATCTGGATAGACTTAAGCATAGCTACCGGCAAAAATATTTTCTCATAATCGATCCATTTTTTTGAGTGAACCCTTTAGTAACAAGCTAAGTTTTGAAGGTTTTAACCTTCCCGTCTACTCCTCTCTTTTTCTTATAGATCCACTTGCGTTCAATGAGTTTTATCCCTTCGTGTGGTTCTACAAATTTTCTGACCTGATTGGAATACATAAATTCCATCTCTAAATTGATAGTCCATTATCGAAGATCTACATCTTTGTCTGGAAGTGCTTCATTGTAGTTATAGGGCTCAATATCTAGTTCCGTCGAGATTTTGCCAAAAGACTCTCTCAAGAACATATACCGATCAGGATGATGAACAACCCTCCCACTACAACGATACACTACCTGTGTTTGTGATACTACCTGTGTCTATGTAGTTGCAGTAACACGCTGTGCAGAATCTGAACCCTGTGCATTAGCACCCTGATCTTGATTTGCACCATCCCGATAATCTTCCCACTACGACGAGACAATGGGATATCAGTGACTTGTGATTCCTCTTCTGTTCTATTGATATTTTCTCTTAGTTCTTCTAGAATAATATTGCTCTTGGGCCTGTGGTCCATAATATAATTCTCTTTCAAGAATCGGACATTGGTGCTAGCAATGATCTTTTGATCGTTAAGATTATAAAATAGACCACCCTTCGTTCCCTTGGGATATCCCACAAAGAAATAGACTTCTGTCCTCGATTCTAACTTACCCGTGTTCTCTTTTACCACATGTGCTGGACACCCCCAAATTCGAATGTGTTTTAAACTAGGCTTACACCCGGTTCACAATTCTGTGAGAGTAGAAGGTACTGACTTAGAAGATACAAAGTTTAGAATGTAAGCCGCTGTCTCTATAGCGAGTCTCTAAAACGAATTGGGTAATCCTGAATAACTCATCATAGGCCATACCATCTCCATAAGAGTCCTATTTCTTCTTTCTGTTACACCATTCTGCTGCGGAGTGTTAGGTGCAGTCAACTGGGATATAATCCCCTTCGATAACATGTAGTCATTAAACTCTCCAAAGAGGTATTTTCCACCGCGATCAGATCGTAGTGTTTTGATACTTTTACCCAAACGCTTCTCTGCCACCGCCTTGAGTTCTTTGAATTTCTTAAAGTATTCAGACTTATGGTGCATCAAGCGATGGAGAAAGAGCTGCGCAGCGGAAAAAAAATGATTATTGGATTGACGTCGTGACCATAAAAAATGACGTAAAGTACTGTACATTATCTGAACACGATTAATCAATCACTTCAGAATTAAAAGTTCGTGCAATACATGATAATACGGGATGTGGATCAATTCCTATAGTCAGTATAGAATCAATCATCCCGTTGATCCCGCTCAATACACTCCAAGATTACTAACATATCGAGCTCGAACATCGAATTCAAAATAAGAATTCGATCCGTTCGACCTAGCCAAGACTAGCTACTATAACAATGTACTACAATCGTACCAATGGAATGTCCGGGTCCATTACGATTGTGAGCCTACCTGTATAATCTATCTGAACCTTTGACCCATCTACCGTGCAGCACGTACCGAGTCAAATACTGGATTGAATATACGGACTATGCATTCATATATCACAAATATAAATATAAAATCATAAATACAAAATCATCTCAAATGTTTCTCATTAATATGTCAGGGATCCATAATAAAATACATAAAAAGCATGACTTTTTAGTATACATTCCTAACATCAAGTAAATGTATCCATACCTTTAGTAGTCATCAATGAAACTGATGAAGTACTCAAAATCACCTCTAGCCTGAATTGTCATAGGGCCACACACATCAGAATGAACCGGCTCCAACGGTTCTTTAGCTCTATAGCCTTTGTCGAAAAGGGCCTCATGGTCATCTTACCTTCTAAGTAAGATTCACAGACTGAAAGTGCTTCCACTTTCAATGAACTCAAAGGTTCATTTTGTTGGTGACAAAATTGTCAAGATATTTGTTTTTGTAAACAATTAACGAAAAAATTTAATTTGATGAGAAAATGCCAAAACGGGCTCCAGATAAAACTTTTGATGACTAACGATCAACATAAAACTCGTGCATCTAAAATTAATTTAGAAGAATACATTTTTGCCGATCGAATTTTCAACTATGATTTGAATCCAAGTTGAAGCTCCTATCAGATCTTCTATTGTATTCCTTTATGCGATTTTCAAACGTAGTGTGGGTTATGAACTATCGAGAACTTGTATCGGCAGAATCTGATCAACTTTAGTCTTAGAAGACAAGTTATAAAACTAGTTCAGCGTACCCACATATTTATAGGGCTATAGCAGGGATTTGATGAGTAATTATGAGTAAGATTCTAGTGGAGCACATACACGTATTAGTGGTTTATGCAATTAGCAAACCTCATAGTGGTATATATAGTTATGGAAAACTAGCAGCAGTTTCTGTAATTTTCATAAAATACTGAATTACAGTTCACACCACTAAAAAACTATAATTGCACTTTGGTCCATAATTTTAAGACCATCTTGCATTAAGATCTTGTTATTAAATGATTACCACTTCTCTCCACGTTAATTAAATTTAATTACTTATAATTTAATTTAATTGGCACCTTAATATTTCTTAAGCCATTCCGCTTAACTTATTTGACCGTCGAATTATAAAATTTACCAGCATGGTTCGGCCCGATCGAGAACAGATTGGAGTAATAATATAAAGATCATCCACCAATATACCAGAACAGATAACTCGTTTATTATCCTTAATAACCACAGAGTTATTAAAATAAACTAAATATCCGTTTTTAGCCAATCTAGAAACATAAACTAAATTCCTTCTAATGGCAGTCACATAAAGACAATCTCTTAATATTAAAATCCGTTCTCTACAAAAACTGAGAGTGGCATCTCCTAGTGCAACTGCTGTTACCTTTGTATTATTACCCATATGTAGGCAAATCTCTCAATCACTAAGTTGTCGGGTATCTTAAAACCTTTATAATGAATTACAGACATGATTAGTGGCTTTCGTATCACCGTTGAACATGTTTCCACAATCAGTGAACAAAAATTACCCTGTTTGTCCTACCTTTTGAGAAATACTGGACATAACTCTTTCTAGTGCCGGGTCTGGTTGTAGTGAAAATATCTGCCTTTCGGCCTTTTCACACCAGACCGTGGCCCACTAACTATCTTGGAAATCGTGTTTTCCTATTTTTGAACCTTTTTCTTTTTCATGCCTTTCGGTCTAGATGAAGAACCCTTTTAAGAAATAAACACATTTCATGGTATTGAAGGAATACCATTTGTAGTTAAAGCTATATCCAAGTTACATTTTCAGTCAACACAAATTGGTCCAATTAGTTTATTTTCTTTGAGTATAGAAGCGAGTGGGTTGAAATATATTTTAATCCAAAAAATCACATAATTAAAATACCATTAATTATGATGAGCAAAATTTTGAATTTATTTTAATTTGGTTCCCTATACCATTTTAAAATTAATTCGCCAGCAGCATAGTAACCTGAGAATAACATGCCTCGATGGGAGGACATCTACTATCCTTCATAAGACCAGACATGCCAATTTCTTTTAATTTTACTATCTAGGCAACTGACCATGCCAAGTAAAACTAAATAACTGACATAGTTTCGGTTCAATATATAATAGTAGTAACTCAGTTAGATAGGATATTATTATATACAGTTAAGTGTTAACCATTACCTAATTCCAAATTAATCGCCTCGTAATAAACCCTTCAGTTGGAGAAGTGATCCACACTAACAATTATCTAAAATTATCCCTAAAGGAGGTTTGTACTGGCGATACCGTAATTAATCTGTCCGTTGAGAAGTAAGGCCTTATTGCCGACACGCAGGGTTTAATTGTGTTGCCTACAAACTGGTGATGGAGACTGCATGATTTATTTGCGAATAAATTTTCTCTCCCACTTAGATTTTTAAAACATTTTTGAGGTTTCTAAAAATCTGTTTAATTAAAATAAATTTAATAATTTCGAAAGTCACACGATCTGAAAGAATCAAACATCTTTTTGTGTACACGATTTCAAAGATTCTGATTTATCAAACTATCTTTTCATGTTTAAATGCGTAATAAATAAAATTTAATAAATGCACAGTTTTTCTTTTATCTTTTCAGCTAAGGTAGTGATTAAAGATATTTATTTATTTTATTTATCCGTTCTACATTTTTCGAAAAATAATAATTTATTTCAATTAAATATTTTTTATTTAATTAATATAAAATTCAAAATTAATTTTCACGTTTTTTCAAGATATCTGATTTAAAAAAATCATCTTAAACGTGATATTTTGTAAAAAAATAAAATGTCTAAAATTTTTTATTTAATTAAAATTAATTAAAAAAACTTAAATTTATTTTTTATTATAAAATATTTTAATTAAAATTAAAATTTTGAATTAATTAAATTAACAGGATAAATAAAATAAATATATATCTTATCCTCGCAGTTAATAAAAAATTTAATGTAAAATATAATAAAAAAATATTTTGATTTTATGATCTATCTGAAACTCTAAAGAGTTTTAATATTTTGTTGAAGATAAGCTTCCAATCTTTCTGTTGCTGCAGAATTCAAGTTTTTGTGGTTGCTGCGTAATTCCAGTTGTTTTTGGTTTTGGAAACCGGCGGCTTGCTTGGGATTAAACCGCTTGATTTGAACAAATTAATTCAAATCAATAGTCCAAAACAGTTTGGGATTACTGTTTGTTTCGGAAACCCCTGCTGGAATTGCCCTACAATTATTTGCTGCCGCTGATTAGCTTGGGTTTTCTATTTCGGAATATTCTCCACCGTTGAAATTCCACTGCTTTTGATTCCCCAAAATCCAAGATCAAATTTGCTTGGGTTAGGCGCTGCTTCAGCCTTTTTGGGAAAATCCGCCACTGTTTGAAATCTCAGCGCTTCAAAAAAAATTGCACACTGAGGCTTTTGTTTGGAGAACCGGCGGCTGGCTGTTTGGATCAGCGCCGCACTGTTGATGGATAAAAAAGCCACCGTTTGGCATAAGGCGCTGCAGTTATTGGGGGAAATTCGGCGCCTGGAAGTGCGCCTTGTTTGGCGCGTTTGGAATCACAAACAGCTTGGAAAAAAAAAATTTGCGCCGGAATTTGCCCTTTATCTTTGCAGCACATTCATAAAAAAAAATTTGCGCCCAGTTTGCTATTAACAGCACCTGTAGGACAGATCCCACCCACTGTTTGGAAATCCCTGTGTTTGAATCAACTTGCTTTTGAAAAAGCACAAAAACACGCCACTGTTGTGAAAAAGTGCCGCTGTTGTGCACCACTGTTATGGGAAACACGCAGCTGCTACTTTATTTTCACCACTTGGAAATCGTGCCATGTTTGGAATTAGCTGCTGCTTGCGCCGCTGCCTTAGGCAGCGTTTGGCGCCCCTGTTTACTGTTTGATTCAAGCTTCAAAAAAATATAATACCGCAACCAATCTACTTGAAAAAAAAAAAAAAAAAAGCTGCTGGTTTACCGAAACAGTTTGGCGTCGCCGTGTTTTTCGTTCTTCAACTTGTTCTTCATTCTATTCTTTTAATTTTTTTTTATTTTATTTAAAAAAATTAAAAAATAATAATTTTTACATTAATCCTATGCATTCGTAGAGTTCACAATCAATTAATCTATCACAGTCAATCACTGTGATTAAAAACAAATAATTTAATCATTATCCAATCATTCAATCAAACATAAAAATAAATTATAATTATAAAATCGGGATTAGAACACTTGCAAAATAAAGTTAGCAACAATTCTAAATCTACCTAGCCCCCGATAACCGTAAACAAAAAATAAAACGGCTCTGATACTATTTGTTGGAGGCAATACTGTCAAGATCATTGTTTTTTAAAACGATTTTCGGTAAAAAAATTAACTGAACGAAAAACGCAGAAACAGGCTCCAGATAAAACTTTTAACGACGAACAATCAAAATAAAACCCGTGTAACCAAAGTTAATTTAGAAGAATACCATTTTTTGATTAATCTTTAACAACGACTTGATTCTGAGTTGAAGCTCCTGTCAGATCTTCTACTGTATTCCCATATGCGATTCTCGAACGTAGTGTGGGTTACAGACTATCAAGGACTCGTACCGGCAGAACCCCGATATATTTAGTCTTGAGAGGCAACATATGATGTATCAATAATGATAAACTGGCTCAGTTTACACACATATATATAGGGCAACAACATGGACCTGGAGAGTAATTATGAGTAACACTTCCACTGGAACACAGATACCTACTAGCGGTTTCTATAATTATGAAAAGACGCAGCGATTTTTGTAATTTTCATAAAATACTAAATTACAGTTCACACCACTAAAGAACTATAATTACACTATGACCCATAATCTCAAGACCTTCTTGCATTGAGTTCCTGTTATTAAATGCTTACCATTTCTTTCCACGTTAAGATTCTCGATACCCGCCTATTAAATTTAATTACTGACAATTTGATTTAATCGGCATCTTGATATTCCTTAAGCCCTTTCTCTTAAATTATTTGACCACCGGATAATTAAATCCACCCGCAGGGTTTAGCTCGGTCAAAACTTATAAGTATCCTTAAGGGGGTATTGTCAATCCCGATCTATCGGGACGTAGATTCTATCAATAATTAATATTTGTCATAAAAATAATGCCGTTATCCAACTCACTTAGAATATAGACCCATATAAGATTGCACCCTCTAATAAATCAAAACAATGAATATTAAATATATACAAATCAATTATTATTTCAAAATTAAGAGGATAAGCACTATTCATAATAACCTTGGGGTGCGAATTAATTTATATAATCAGTACAAAATTAATTTTTCCTAATGTCTCATTCAATACACACAAAATGTACAAGCACAGAGAGTCGGAACAATAGACGATGCAATTATCTGTTCCCCATAACCAAGATAGGCTTACTAAAACTGTGTGCTATAGTCGTACCGATGGTATGTTTATTTTCATCTAAATTGTGAATATAAAACTTATATTTTACAAGAACCTAAAATCTGATCTTCTGTGTGCAAGCCGTACTCTACACACGAGATTAGATACTATACAGATTATCGTATATCTATGCATAACATTAAAAAATAATATACATACATTGCTTATAAAGATTCTCATAAAATAAAAAACTAATTTTATTAAAATTAAATTAAATACTAAAAATATGATTTTGAATATACCAATCCTAACCGAGGCTTCCTATTGCCTATGCATAAGGAACCGCCTTTATCTTCTCTATCTCATTAGGCGCCTTAGGACACTGATCCTTGGATAGAGTGATTCTATGCCTCAAAGAGAGAAACTCATTCTTGAAATCTTACATGTTAAAACGAGTAAGGATATCATCGATATACTTTGCTTGTGATAACCCCAACCTCCTTTGTTTCTGATCTCACATAAGCTTGATCTTAAGGATGCTACTGGTTGATCCTAAATCCTTCATATCTAACTACCCAAATAATCATACTTTAATCGTAGATAATGCCCCCACATTATTTTTTATGAGCAATATATTGTCTACATAAAGACTAGGAAGATCACCACGCTTTCGTCACGCTTCTTGTACACATAGGACTCATTCGGACTTTGATCAAAATCATAAAAATTTATGACTTGATCAAATCGAGTGTTCCATGAATTTGTTTGGCCATTTGCAATGAATTTGTCTGGTTATATCATAGAGATACACTCGTTAAGACTCTCGTTAAGAAAAGCTATCTTGACATCCATTTTCTAAATTTCGTAATCGAGATGAGCAATAATGGTTAAGAGAATCTGGATAGACTTAAGCATGGCTACCGGCGAAATGTTTCCTCATAATCGATCCCTTTTTTCTAAGTAAACCCATCAGCAACAAGCCTAGCTTTGAAGGTTTTAACCTTCACATCTGCTCCTCTCTTCCTCTTATAGATCCACTTACATCTAATAGATTTTATCTCTTTGGGTGGTTCAACAAGTTTTCAGACCTGATTGGAATACATAGATTTTATCTCTGAATTCATATCACTTTGCCAAAGATCTGTATCTTTATCTTGAAGTACTTCAACGTAGTTATAGGATTCAGTATCTAGTTCTGTCGACATCTTGTCAAAAACTCTTCTAAGAACATATATCGATCAGGTTGATGAATAACCCTCCCACTACAACGAGGCACTATATGTGTCTATGTACTAGTAGTAACACGTTGTGCTGATAGTCCCAATAGTTCTCCCACTATGACGAGATAATGGAATATTACTGACTTATTCTTCCGTTCTACTGATATTTCCTCTCAGTTTTTCTAGAATAATTTTTCTATTTGGCCTGTGATCCATAATATAATCATCTTTCAAGAATCGGGCATTGCTGCTAACAATGACCTTTGGATCCTTAGGATTATAAAATAGATCACCTTTCGTTCCCTTGGAATACCATACATAGAAACAAACTTCTATCATTGGTTCCAACTTACCCTCATTCCCTTTCAGCACATGTGCTGGATACTTCCAAATTCGAATATGTTTCAGATTAGGCTTACACCCGGTTCACAATTCTGTGAGAGTAGAAGGTATTGACTTAGAAGGTACCAAGTTCAGAATGTAAGCTGCTATCTTTAAAGCGAGTTTTCAAAATAAATTGGGTAAACCTGATTAACTCATCATGAACCTTACCATTTCTATATGAATTATATTCTTTTTTTCTGCTACACCATTCTGCTGCAGAGTGCCAAGTACAGTCAATTGGGATGAAATTCCCTCTAATGATAAGTAGTCCTTAAACTCTCCAAAGAGGTACTCTTAACCATGGTCGGATCATAGTGATTTGATACTTTTATCTAGCCGCTTCTTCGCCTCCGTCTTGAATTCTTTAAATTTCTCAAACCATTCAGACTTACGGTGCATCAGGTAATTGTATCCATACATTGAGTAGTCATCAATGAAACTGATAAAGTACTCAAAGCCACCTCTATCCCGGATTATCATAGGACCACACACTTCAGAATGAACCAGCTCCAACGGTTCTTTAGCTCTATAGCCTTTAACCGAAAATGGCCTCTTGGTCATTTTACATTCTAAGCAAGATTCACATATTGAAAGTGCCTCCACTTCCAATGAACTCAAAAAACCATATGCTACTAGTCTCTTTATCATTTTTAAATTAATATGACCCAAGTGTAAGTGCTAAAGAAATGTTTGGTTCATTAAAGAAGAAAATTTCTTTTATATGGTAAATTAGATGTGTTATTAATTTCAGTCAGTTGCAGTATAGCAGAGTTTGGAGTAGTAATATAAAGATCATCTATCAATGTACCAAAATAGGTAACCCGTTTATTATCCTTAATAACCATAGAGTTATTAATATAAACCAAATATCCATTTTTTTCCAATCTAGAAACAAAAATTAAGTTCCTTCTAATGGCAGGTACATAAAGACAATCTCTCAATATAAAAACCTGATCTTTACCAAAACTGAGAGTAACAACTCTTATGCAACTACTATTACCTTTGTATTATTACCATATGCAGGTAAATCTCTCTATCACTAAGTTGTTGAATTTTTTGGAACCCCTGTAAAGAATTACAGATATAATTAGTGGCTCCCATATCTACACACTAGCTACTAGTAGATAACACTACTAAACATGTTTTCACAACTAATGAACAAAAAATTTTCTTGTTGTTCTGCTTATTGAGAATAGTAGACATAACTTTTTTCAGTGTCGTGTCTGGTTATAGTAAAAACATATGCCTTTCGACTTTTTCACACCAGTCCGTGGCCCACTAACTACTCTAGAAACCGCGTCTCCCTGTTTCTAAACCTTTTTTTTCTTTATGCTTTTCGGTCCCAAGAAAGAACATTTTTCAAAAGAAAATACATTTCCTAGTATTGAAGGATTACCATTGGTAGTTAAAGCTATATCCAAATTATTTTTTTAATTAAAAAAATTTGGTCCCGCAAGCTTGTTTTTTTTGAGTATTGAAACGAGTGGGTTGAAAGCTATTTTAGTCCTGAGAATCACATAATTAAAAAAATTCGTTAATTATGATGAGCAAAACTTTGAATTCATTTTAATTTTGTTCCCTCTACTATTTTAAAATTAATTCACCAGCAGCCTGGTAACCTGAGAATAGCATGCCTCGATGGGAGGATGCCTACTATCTTTCATAAGACCAGATAGGTTAATTCCTTTTAATTTTACTGTTTAGGCAATTGACCATTCTAAGTAAAATTAAATAACCGACATAGTTTCAGTCCAGTACATAATAACAGTGACTCAGATGGAGAGGATACTAATTATATACAGCTAAGTGTTAACCATCACCTAATCCCAAATCAATCGCTTTGCAATGAACCTGTCAGATGGAGAAGTGATCCACACTAACAATTATCTAGAATCATCTTTAAAGGATGTTTGTATTGGCGATATCGCAATTAATCTGTCCATTGGGGAGGAATGCCTTACTACCGATACGTAAGATTTAATTGCATCACCTATAAACTGGTGATGGAGGTCGCGAAATTTATCTGTAAATAAACTTTCTCTCCTACTTAAATTTTTGAAACATATTTGAGGGTTATAAAAATGTATTTAATTAAAATAAATTTATTAATTTTGAAAACCACACGATCTGAAAGAATCAAATATCTTTCCATATACACAATTCCAAAGATTCTTCTTTATCCAACCATTATTTCGTGTTTAAATACGTAACAAACAAAACAAAATAAATGCACAATTTTTTTCTTTAGTTTTCAACTGAGATAGTGATTAAAGTCATTTATTTATTATTTTTTTGTTTGATATTTTTTTAAAAAAAATAATTTATTTCGATTAAATATTTTTCTATTTAATTAATTCAAAATTCAGAATTAATTTTCACATTTTTTTCAAGATTTTTGATTTTATGAAAAATCATCTCAAACGTGATATTTTATAAATATTAAAATATCTAAATTTTTTTCATTTAATTAAAATTAATTAATTAAAAAAATTAATTTTATTTTTTATTACAAAATAGTTTAATTAAAATCAAAATTTCGAATTAATTAAATTAACATGATAAATAAAACAAATACGCAATCATCCACACAATTTATATATATATAAACACGATGCATATATCCCAATTTTATGATCCAAGTAAAACGCTGAAACGTTTCAGCCTCCCGAAGAGGATAAGCTGAAATAATCCTCTTTTACCTATGATTCCTATTACTTGATTGCATCAGACTTTCCCGATAGTATCTGATATATCAATATATATATGAAATTAGTTCCGTATCTATTAAAAAATCATCACAAAATAGTCCCAGGAGAGAGAAACCGTCAGCCTACCACTAGCCACCGCCGACGCTACCTAGCTGCGGCCTTAAGGCGGCTCTTGCCGCCTCATCCGAGCTCTGTTTTCGACGAGTTTTATACTGTTGGAAAACTTTTGAAATATAATATTTTTTTTTCAAAATATTTTCTGGAAAAATGCCCTAAAAGCGGCCCAAAAAACTGCCTGAACCACAAAAAACGCTGCTAGCCACAACAGCACTGCGCCACCAACTTTTTGAGGTTTTTTCAATCTCTTCCCAAACTCCATTTTCGATGTACTTACCCAAAAAAAGATCTCAAAAAGTACTATTTTTTATGAAAAAATTTGCTTGAAAACAACTTGAAAAAATGCCAGAAAACCTCCTGGAATAGACTGCCGCCGCCGCTCTTGCCACGCATAATTATTTTAATAAAATTAATTTTTCATTTAATGAGAATTTTTGTGAGCAATGTATGGATATTATTTTTTTGTTATGCGTGGATGTCTGATATTCTGTATAGTATTTAATCTGGTGTATAGAGTACGGCTTACACACAGAAGATCAGGATTTTAGATTCTTGCAGAATATAAGTTTTATGTTCACTGTTTAGATGGAAATGGACATACCATCGGTACAACTGTGGCACAGAGTTTTAGTAGGCATGCCTTGGTTACAGGGAACAGGTAATAGCGTCGTCCATTGTTTCGACTCTCTATGCCAGTATACTTTGTACGTATTGAACGGGACATTTGGGGTAATCAATTTAGTACTGACTACTGACTGTATAAATTAATTCACACCCCAAGATTATTATGAATAGTACTTATCCTCTTAATTCCAAAATAATTATTGATTTTTATATATTTGATATTCGTTATTTCGATTCATTATAAGGTGCGATCTTATATGGGTCTATATTTCCAGTGAGTTAGATAGCGGTATTATTTATATGACAAATATTAATTATTAACGGAATCCACATCCTGAATGATCGGGATTGACGATACCCCCTTAAGGATGCTTATAAGTTTTGACCGGGCCAAACCCTGCAGGTGGATTTAATTATCCGGCGGTCAAATAAGTTAAGCGGAAGGGTTTAAGGAATATCAAGATGCCGATTAAATTAAATTGTCAGTAATTAAATTTAATTGGCGGGTATCGAAAATCTTAACGTGGGGAGAAATGGTAAGCATTTAATAACAGGAGCTCAATGCAAGAAGGTCTTGAAATTATGGGTCAGAGTGCAATTATAGTTCTTTAGTAGTGTGAACTGTAATTCAGTATTTTATGAAAATTCTTGAAACTGCTACATGCCTTTCCATAATTACAGAAACCTCTAGTAGGTGTCTGTATTCCACTGGAAGTCTAACTCATAATTACTCTCCAGGTCTCTTCTGTACCCCTATATATACGCGGATAGGCTGAACCAGTTTGAGATTGATAGTTCATATCTCATATATTATATATGATATTATTTTTATCTTTCAAGACGTAAATATATCGGGATTCTGTTAGTACGAGCTCTCGGAGGATCGTAGCCCATACTACGTTCGAGGATCGCGTAAGGGAATACAGTATAAGATCTGATAAGAGTTTCAACTCGAAATCAAGTTGTAGTTGAATAATAGATCGACAAAAGGTATTCTTTTAAATTAACTTTGGTTGCACGGGTATATTTTTGATCGTTCGACGTCATAATTTTTATCTGGAGCTCGTTTCGGCGTTTGCTCGTCTAGTTAATTTTTTACCAAAAATCGTTCTATAAAAACAAAGGTCTTTGCAGTATTACCTCCAACAGGACATCCATGCATAACATTAAAAAAATGATACACGTATATTGCTCATAAAGATTCTCATAAAATAAAAAATTAATTTTATTAAAATAAAATTAAATACTAAAAACATAATTTTTAGTATAGTAATCCTAATAGAAACTATGTTTTGGTCTGATCCCTAGCAAAGGGGTATGTAGGCAGTTCAATAGAAATTTGAGTACGACCAACAACATATGCATTCTTGTGTGTTTGTGGCCTAAGATTGACAGTTCGGTCAAATAGATGTTGTCTCTAGATCTTTGATATAACTCGTATCATGCGTTGCTGTGCAAGCTATATCAAAGAGGGGCTACTGTAGACACCCCAATTTAACCCTGCCGATCTTAGGTTGATCCAGGTGAATCTGATGATAAAAGCAAGTAGAATGGTGCTTTTGAACGATCCTCAAGGAATGATCCAAACTCATTATTTGAACTTAATGATTAAGACCTTCAAACTAGTGAAATCACCCTGAATTGCCAATTTTGAACTATGGGACCGTCAACTTTGATTGTGGCGACCTACATAAAAACTTATTGGAAACCCTAGCCAAAGTGGCGACCACCACATTTGAACTATGGGGTCGCCAACTTCATTGTGGCGAGCACCATAAGAAACCCCTAGAAACTTATTTTTTGTGGTGATCGCCCACTCCATATATGGCGACTGCCAACTCCATATATGGCGACTGCCAACTCCATATGGCCTAATGTGTCCTAAAACGTATCAACATCTCATTGGTTGAAGAATTCTATAAATACCATACCCTTAGTATATTTTTTATGACAAAATTTAGAGTAAGAGATACCTTGCCGAAGTACTGAGAGAGTATGAACCTCGACTTTGACACCCTACCGAAGCATCGAGAAACTAACCACCGATATCGAAACTCTACTTGACCTTGACTCACCTATACTTGGATTGGATCATTACTTGAGGATTGAATTGCCGACCACGATTCCCCGACTTGAGGATTCACTTGCAATCCAGATATTTTGTTTGGATCTCCGACCCTTCTCTCTCCACTCTCTATCTTTTGGAGTGGTCGGGTTAATTTTAATTTCAATTCTCATGTTTCATTCATATGTATAGTTGATTTAGTTTACCATTTTATTTGTGAAATTGTAAGCATCAGATTAATGTGCATAATTTATTTAATGCAGTTTAGATACTTCTTATTGATTTCTTAATTGTTGTTTTGTTCACATTGTACACTTGTACCTAATTTATTGATTCAACAAAGTAGTGCTAACATATTTGGCAATTGGGACTTACGATGTCGTTAATGTCATAACCAATGCACTTATATTTATATGGCTGTAATCGTCAATATTATATCATATTTTTTAACTAAATAGTTATTATGCCATTACATAATAGTTTTTGCTTTAATACATTATCTTTTGTTTAAATTCTTTTTAATTGCATTTTTTTAAGTTTCCCTTCTTTTATTTTATTTAATATCAAAACTCACAATATCTCTTCATTTTAGCTTAGTTTTTCTTTTTGTAGCATTTCTTTCACTTTTTCTTTATTTTGTTCAGTTTTCATATAAAACCTATAAGATTCCTAATAATACTTAGGTTCCTTTCTTTTTCTTTAAGTCATAGTTCTAATTAGTTTAATAGCCTTTTCTTTTATCTTATTCAAAAACTTTTTAATTATGGTTTAATTTTCTTTTATAAATTTTCTTTTATTTCTTTTTCTTTTGATTAAGTCTTTGAGCTTTTTTTTATCTTATTAGTACATAAAATTTATGTTATTAGTCTTTTATTGTTTTCTTTTTTACCTTTTGATATAGAATTCTCATGTACCCTTTTATTTTAGTTTATCTTTTCTTTCTAGTAGAAGTTAATCATGTTAATGTAATTTTAGATTATTTGGTATGATAATTGTAAAGTAGACTTTATTTACTTCATTTAAAACCATATTTAGAATAGTTTAGGATATATTAGTTATTTAGTAATATTGCTAGCAAATTTATGCAACTTTGATTCGAACTCAATTTCAATTCAATTCAATCCAAATATAAACATCAAACCCCTTCTATCTCAATTCAAACCCAATTTAAGCTCAATTTGACCAAAAATTCAATTGAAACCAATTCAATTCTAAATTGTTCAATTTTAAGTTTGATCTGTCTCACCTCAATCAAATCCTCATTTTAATCAACTCAATTCAACTCCAAATTAATCAAGACTCAGTTTTAATCAATTTCAAATCGAATTCAACCCAAATCCAATTTGATGCAAAGATTAACTTCAAAACTCAACTTACACATGTTTAATTTTCAAAATACATTAAAATTCAATTCAAAATTTCAACCTAATTTCAATCTCGAATTAACTCTATTCGATTTAGAAAGTTCAACCTCGAGCTTCTTTTTTTAAAAAAAAAACTCCAACTCAATTCAATTTGATTCAACATGGTTCCTTTCCCAACTTAATTTTGAAGTCTGATATAATCAATCTCAAGACGAGTCAAGAATTCGAGATAACAAATTCAATTCAATAAATTATACAAGTTTTTATATGACAAAGCAAGTAATGTACAAATTTTTGAAGAAGCCATACCGGGAGGTTCACAACTGAGAAGTGCTCCCCACAGCGACGAAGCATGATGTCGCGCTCCTCAAAGACGTCTGGAAGGATGAACCCCTTCATCCCCGGATTGTTGAGCCGGTGACGAAAAGGGATGTAGGTAACCGGGTTGAAGTGGTCTGGCATGCCCGGTGCGGCCACTCCCTTAAGTAAGTGAACCTCATCAGCATCATCATCAATGCCACCACTACCAACAGCGCCGCCAGCCGCATTGCCGCCACCACCGCTGCTGCTAGCCCCGTAGCTACCACCTTCTTCACTACCCCTGGTGCCTCTACCATTGTCCCCATTGCTACCGCCTCCTCCACCACCGGCAACACCAACTCCACCGCCTCCGATGACACCAACCATCATAAACAAAAGCGGGAGCAAAGCCAATGCAAACATGGTGAAAGAAACCGATAGGGAGTTTAAAATCAAAGAAGGGAGGTCGAGAAAGAGAGATGAGAGAGCCGAGAGAGATAGAGATGAGAGAGCCAAAGAGAGATAGAGATGAGGGAGTTTGATAGAGAGAAAGATAGGTTAAGAGAAAATAAGAGAGAAGGAAAGAGCTTTCTGTTCGCTCAAATGAAAGTTTTAAACCTGATAGTGACCTCGTGACCACGAGGTCCATCCCTTTTAAATCAACAGACTGCGACATCTGAGAACAGGCCGTGAACTATCTTTCTCACGGCCACGACCAATTTGAAACATTTGTTAAGGACACAATGTTAAAACCATCAGGCCACAATAACCTTAGGGTTATTTGTTACGGCCCTGACTTCCAAAACAACATGACCGTAAGGTTTTGTGGATTCCTGCTTTGTATCAACCCTTAAGTATATGGGAACTTTTGTTTCGATTTAATTAGCCCCTTTCCAAGGTTTATGGGAAATAAACCTTAGCCCCTTGTATTCCCGATCGCCTTCATGACCTTAAACTGACTTCTTAGCCCTCCTCATAATCTTAAATTGACTCTTCGATCCCATTCATGTGTTAGAGGAAAACTGCCAAGATCCATTAATTAGAACATGATTTAAGCTTTAAAAAATTGGATGGCTAAATGCCAAAACCGGCTCCAGATTAAAACTTTTTGATGTCAAACGATTAAAATAAAACCTGGTAAATATTCCCAAAATTAGATTAAAGTATACCTTACGAAAATCTGGTAAGATTGATTTCGGTTGATGTAATAACTTTTAGTCTAGAATCAATTGCGGTTGTAGACTTCAAGTTGAAGTTCCAAATTCAAGTTTTCTACTGTATTCCCGAATGCAAGAGATATGACGTAGTGTGGGTTACAATCCTCGTATTCTTTAAAATCCTGACTAGTCAATTGTAGGATTCGTGAAAACCCTAACTGTAGAAATTAAATTGTGGGTTAGGGTTTACATAACTGCATATATATAGGGCTATAGTAGGGACCTATGGAGTAAATATGACTTGGACACCTAATGCAATTATAAAAATGCACATCAATTTAGAAGAAATTTTATAGAAACATTAATTATAATTCATTCCACTAAAAAATTATAATTGCACTTCTAGCCTTACTCTCAAAATCGTAGAATTCGAGCTCCTGTTATTAAATACCCATTTATTCTTTCAACGTTAAGATTTTTGATACCCGTCGATTAAATTAAATTACTAACAATTATATTTAATTGGCTTCTTAAATAAATTTCTTAAGTCCTTTTACTTAACTTATTTAACTGCCGGATAATTAAATCCACCTGTAGGGTTTAGCTCAATCAAGACTTATAAACTTTCTTAAGGGGTATCGTCAATCCCGATCTGTCGGAACGTGAATTTCGTCAATAATTAATATCTACCATATAATTAATATCGTTATCCAACTCACCAGGATTATAGACTCGAAAAAGAACACACCATTTAATGAATCAAAATAAGGAATATTAAATATACGTAAATAATTAATTATTTCGGGATTAAGAGTATAAGCACTCATAATAACCATGATTTGTGAATTAATTTATATAGTCAGTATAAAATTAATTACTCCAATGTAGTTCCGTTTAATACACACGAAGTATACTAGTACAGCGAGTCGAAACAATAAAGAACGCTATTATCTGATCCTCGTAACCAAGATAGGTCTAATAAAACTCTGAGTTACAGCCGTACCGATGGTGTATCCAATTTCATCTAAGCCATGAACCGAAAACTTATATTCTGCTAAATGGATAATCTGGTCTTCCGTGTGTAAGCCGAACTCTACACACCAGATTAAATACTGTACATAATAAAAGACACCCATGCATTAACATTAAATAAATTATGAAACTGCATATATTGCTCATTAAGATTTTCATAAAATATAAAAATAATTTTACTAATGAATAAGATTGAATACTAAAAACAATAAAAGACATGATTTTTAGAATACAACCCTGATAATCTCCTACTTATACTCAAAATCGTACTGCCATACATCTGACTCCCATACACTCTACATGACTATCAAAAGTTTTAACCGGTAGGCTCTTCGTATGAGCCAATATTTGCGCTCGAAGTGCTTTCCTTTCTTGTGGTCTCTTGGTTCCTTTGAGTTGGCAATCGCTTCACTATTATCACAGTAAAAAGTAATAGTCTACTGTACTGAAGACACCACATCTAGATCCAACAGGAAGTTCTTGAGCCAAATGGCCTCCTTGGCTACTTTAGAAGATACCACATACTCGACCTCCATGGTAGAATCAACAATGTAGGACTGCTTGATACTTCTTCAACTTATAGCTCTATCTCCCAAGGTAAACACATATCCCGAGATAGATTTCTAAAAATCCTTATTTGATTGGAAATATGAGTTCGTGTACCCCAAAGGTACTAGACTATCTGCTTGGTAAATCAACATATAATCCCTAGTCCTTTTTAGGTACTTGATTATATGTTTTACCGCTTTCCAATGCTCTTGTCCTGGATTAGATTGATATTTGCTATCCATGCCAATGATAAAATCGATATCGGGTCTAGTTCACAACATAGCATACATTAGGCTTCCTACTGTTGAAGCATAAGAATTCGCATTCGTCTTCTCTATCTCATCAGATGTCTTTGGACACTGATCATTGGATAGAGTGATTTCATGTCTAAAAGGAAAAACTTTTTCTTGGAACCCTGTATGCTAAAACGAGCAAGGATGGTGTCGTTATAATTTTCTTGTGATAAGCCTAACATCCTCTGTTTTCGATCTTACATAAGCTTAATCTCATGGATGTGACTGGCTTCTCCTATATCTTTCATATCGAACTGTCCAGATAACCATACTTTAACTGAAAATAATACCCCAACATCATTTTTGATGAGTAAGATGTCATCCACATAAAGTATTAGAACTACCATCACGCTTTTGAAGGCAAATTGTCAAGATCATTGATTTCCATACAATTTTTAAAAAAATAAATACTAGACGGGCAATCGCTAAAACAGGCTCCAGATAATTTTTTTTTTGATATCGAACGATCAAAAGAAAAATCCGTGCCACCACAGTTAGTTTAGATAAATACTTTTCGGTCGATTCTTTAACTACAAACTTTGATTCTTCGAGTTGAAGCTTTGAGCAGACCTTCTACTGTATTCTCGATGCGATTCCCGAACGTAGTGTGAGCTACAATTCTTCGAGAACTAGTACCGACATAACCTAAAAAATCTTAATCTTGAAAGATAATTTCTAAATATGGTTCAGCCTACTCACATATTTATAGGTTATAGGAGAGACCTGTAGAGTAATTATGATATAGACTTCTAGTGTGACCCAAATACCTATCCAGCGGTTTCTGCAAATATGCAAATCTCTCAGCGAATTCTGTAATTATGAAAATCTTGCAGTAGTTACTGTAATTTTATAAAATACTAAATTACAGTTCATACCACTAAATAACTGTAACTGCACTTCTAGCCATAATCTTAAAACCAATTGCATTGAGTTTCTGTTATTAAATGCTTAACTTATCTTCCACGTTAAGATTTTTGATACCCGCCAATTAAATTTAATTACTAATAATTTAATTTAATTGGCATCTTTAAAATTTCTTAAGCTCTTCTATTTAATTCCTTAAGGGAGTATCGTTAATTTCGAACAATCAAGACGTGGATTCCGTCAATCATTAATAATCACCATATAATTAATGCCACTATCCAACTCACCAAGACTATTGACCCATAAACGATCGCACCCTTTAATGAATCAAAACAACGAATATTAAATATACGCAAATAATAATTATTTTGGAATTAAGAGCATATGCACTCATAATAATCTTGGGGTGTGAATTAATTCATATCGTCAGTATAAAATTAATTACACAAATGTGGTCTTGTTTAATACACAAAGTGCACTAACACAATGAGTTTGAACAATAGACGACGCTATT
>JAOTRH010455168.1:0-65000 GCA_034768845.1 Heliamphora exappendiculata | reverse complement strand
GTGTCAAATAAACGTTTGGTTCATTAAAAAAAGATCATTTCTCTTATATGGTAAATTAGATGTGTTATTCAATTTAGTCAGTTGTAGTATAAGAGAGATTGAAGTAATAACATAAAGATCATCCACCAATGTACCAGACCAGATAACCCGTTTATTATTCTTAATAATCACAGAGTTATTTATAAGCCCAGGGCCTTTTTCATTTAGATTTTAATGACTTTCATAATTTATTTTGTATCACCAAAGAAGAGTTCAAGAATGATTAGAAGAAAACATGAGTAGTTTTCATATGATCATCTTGAGACAGTTGTAAGGCTTTTGAATGTGCCTGATGGATATTCTCAAGGGAAGCTTTGTTGTTGTAAGGTTTTGAATGCGCTTGTGAAGTATTTTATATAGTGAAAATTCTCAAGGAAAGACTTGAGGAGTGGATATAGATTTGAAAGAAGCCGAACCACTATAAATCTAGACTTGAGGAGTGGACATAGACTTGAAAGAAGCCGAACCACTATAAATCTTTGATGTCTAGTTTATTCTCTCTATTTCTAACCTCTTTAATATTTTTATTACTTCAATATTTGATTATCTTGTTATATTTATTTGCAATATTAAAAGATTTTTGAAAATATTTTAAAAATTATTATTATTATTATTCTTTAAGACCCAATTCATCCCCTCTTGAGTTGCTTAGAACTAACATTATTAAAATAAATCAAATATCAGTCTTTAACCAATTTAGAAATAAAAACAAAGTTTCCACTAATAGAAGGTATACAAAGATAATATCTCAATATTAAAACCCGATATCTACTAAAATTGAGATTGACATCTACCACTACAACTGCTGTGACATTTGTATTATTGCCCATATGCAGGTAAATTTCTTCATCATTAAGTTGTCAGATTTTCTAGAACACTAGTAATGAATTGCAGACATAATTAATGGCTTCTATATCTACACATTAGGTACCGATAGATAATACCGCTAAACATGTTTTTCACAACTAGTGAACAGAAATTACCTTGTTGGTTCTGCCTTTTGAGAAATACTGGACATTGCTTTTTTCAGTATTGTGTTTGATTGCAGTGAAAACATCTGTCTTTCGATTTTTTCACACCAGTTCATGGCCCACTAACTACCCTGGAAACCGTGTTACCCTATTTCTGAACTTGTTTCTTTTTCATGCCTTTCAGCTCAGAGATAGAACCCTTTTTAGAAACAAACACATTTCTTGGCATTGAAGGAATACCCTTGGTATTTAAAGCTATATCCAAGTTACTTTTTCAGTTATCCAAATTCGATCCCGTTAGTTTGTTTTATTTGATTACTTACGTGATTGGATTAATAACCATTTTAATCCTGATAATCACATAATTAAAATGACTGTTAATTATGATGAGCAAAATTTTGAATTTATTTTAAAATTGGTTCCCTCTACCATTTAAAAAAATTGCCAACAACCTGATACCCTGTGAATAGCATGCTTCGATGGGAGGACGTCTATTATCCATCGTTTGTCCAAACATGCCAATTTCTATTAATTTTACTATCTAGGTAACAGACAATATCAAGTAAAATTAAATAGCTGACATAATTTCGGTCCAGTAAATAATAGCAGTGACTCATATAAAAATGATACTATTATTTATAGTTAAGTGTTAACTACCATGTAATCCTAAATCAATCGCTTTGCAATGAACCCTTCAGATGGAAAAGTGGTCCACATTAATAATTATCCAAAATTATTCCTATAGGAGGTTCGTACTGGCGATACCGCAATTAATTCAGATCGATGGGAAGGAAGACCTTAATGCCAATATGCAAAATTAATTATATTACCTTCGAACTGATGATGGCGGCTGCGGAATTTATCTGTGCATAAATTCTCTCTTCTACTTAGATTTTTAAAATATTTTTTAGGGTTATAAAAATCTGTTTAATTAAAATAAATTTATTAATTTTAAAAATCACACGATTTGAAATATTATAAAATATCTTTCCATGCACATGATTCAAAAGATTCCGGCTTATCAAACAATCTTTTTGTGTTTTAATGCGTAACAAATAAAATTACTGATGAATGCATAATTTTTTCTTTATTTTGTAGCTAAGATAATGAATAAAGGCATTCAAATATTTTATTTTTACGTTAAATATTTTTAAAAAAATATTTTATTAAAATTAAATATTTTTTCATTTAATTAATCTAAAATTTAGAATTAATTTTTACGTTTTTTCAAAATATCCAATTTATTAAAAAAATCATCTAAAACGTGTTATTTTGTAAAAAAAATATCTAAAATTTTTTTATTTAATTAAAGACAACTTAATTTTATTTTTCTTTACAAATTATTATTTAAAACTGAATTTTCTCGAATTAATTAAATTAAACAGGAAATATAAAATTAATATTTATCATCTACGCAGTTTGTATAAATAAATAAATAAGATAAATATAACCCAGTTTTATGATCGAAGTGAAACTGTATCGAGTTTAAAGTTTCTGTTTGTAGATAAGCTTCTAATCTTTCAATCGCTGCAGAAAGCTGCTTATTCTTGTCAGAATCGAACAAGGACTCATCCAATTGCAATGTTGTAGATATACAACACGTCTCGATCAATACATATCAGAAAACAGCTGCCAGGAGTCCCAAAACTAGCCACCACCACCGGCCACCTGCTGGCAGCACTGCATTAGCCTCTTCCTGAGGTTTTTTCTACATCTTCTCGAACTCCGTTTTCGTTCTTGTTTTTTCTAAAACGTAGCTAACAAAATATACTATTTTTTTGTAAAAAAACTTGGTTCAAAAACATTGAGAAAAATAGCTTCTGATGGTCGCCGAACCACTACTGTCACTGCTGCCGCGTCGCCCCTAGTTGTCGCTAACTTCCCGAGGCTGTTCTGGCCTCATCTGAGCTCCGTTTTCATTCCATTTTTTTAAACGTAGCTTACAAAATATACCATTGTTCTATCAAAAAATCCAATAAAAAACAGCTCGAAAAATAGGCTTCTATGGCCTGAGAAGCCATTGCGTTGCACCGCCCAGCGTCGCCTGCTATGCTTCCACTGTTTTGGATTTTTTTGTGGTTGATTCGGCTTCCATTTTGCACTATTTTTAACAGTGATATCCAGCAATATAATTCCCTGAAGAACACTTCAAAAATAGTCTTGAAAAGCATCAACATAGCCCCGAACAGCCCCTGAACCGCCTTGTGTCGCCAATTTCGACTTATTCCAGGTTTTTGCTATGTTTTTGGAATGTCCTTCCAGATTATTTTACTGCTATTTTGTGTCTAAAAAATTGAATGAAATTTGTCCAGAAAAAGTCACAAAATCGAGCCAAAAACGGGCCCCAAGCTGCTGGCCAAAGTCGCTGCTAGTTGGTTGTTTTGCTACCCCCTTTTGTTGCATTTTAGACCTGTTTTGCTACTATTTTTAATACACAAAATTTGTAAAAATTTACCAAGAAAACATGTTTCAAAATCGTGTAAAAATCATCGCGATCCGTAGCCCAAAACATCCAAAACCACCGCCGGAACCACCGGTTATACTGCTGCCCGTTCTTCGTGTTCTTGGACATTCGAACCTATTCTTAAATATTCTAAAATATCTAAAAACAATAATACAAAAATTTTCATTGAAAATCGATGTCTCAAAATCTCACATTTGAATTAAAAAAGCTTAAACTATCACGATCAATCATCGTGATTAAAAATTAAATAAATAATCATCATCCACATATTCAATCAAATATGAAAATAATGACGATCATAAAATTGAGATTGGAATGCCTGCAAAATAAAATTAACACAGTTCTATACCTACCTAGCCCCTTCGGTTAACTGTAAACATAATCAAAACGGCTTTGATACCAATTGTTGGAGGTAAACTGCCAAGATTATTGATTTGTATACGATTTAAAAAAAAATAAATACTGGACGAGCAATCGCCAAAACAGGCTCTAGATAAATTTGTTTGGATGTCGAACGATCGAAATAAAAACTCATGCCACCACAATTAGTTTAGATGAATACTTTTCGGTCGATTCTTTAACTACGAAGTTTGATTGTTCGAGTTGAAGCTCCAAGCAGACCATCTATTGTGTTCCCGATGCGATTCTCGAACGTAGTGTGGGTTACGATCCTTCAAGAACTAGTACCGGTAGAACCTGAACAACCTTAATCTTGAAAGATAACTTTCAAATAAGGTTCAACCTACCCACAAATTTATAGGCTACAACAGGGACCTATGGAGTAATTATGACATAAACTTCTAGTATGATCCAAATACCTATACAACGATTTTTTCAAATATGCAAACCTCTCAGCGATTTCTGTAACTATGAAAACCTTGCAGCAGTTACTGTAATTTTCATAAAATATTAAATTACAGTTCATACCACTAAAAAACTGTAACTGCACTTTTATCCATAATCTCAATACCAATTGCATTGAGCTCTTGTTATTAAATACTTAACTTATCTCTGCAAGTTAAGATTTTCGATACTCGCCAATTAAATTTAATTACTGATAATTTAATTTAATCGGTATCTTTAAATTTTTTTAAACCCTTTCTCTTAACTTATTTAACTGCGAGATAATCAAATCGACTCACAAGGTTTGGCCCGGTCAAAACTTATAAACTTCTTTAAGGGAGTATCATCAATCCTAAACAATCGAAACATAGATTCTATCAATAATTAATATTCACCATATAATTAATACCACCATCCAACTCACTGAAACTATTGACCCATAAAAAATTACACTGTCTAATGAATCAAAACAATGAATATTAAATATACGCAAATAATAATTATTTCAAAATTAGGAATATAATGCACTCATAATAATCATAACGTGTAAATTAATTTATATGGTTAGTATAAAATTAATTACCCCAATGTGGTCCTGTTCAATACACATAAAGTATACTAGTACAGCGAGTCAGAACAATAGACGACACTATGGTCTGTTCCTCGTAATCAAGATAGGTCTACTAAAACTTTGTGTTACAGTCGTACTGATAATATGGTTTACTAAAACCTTATGCAGTCATACCAATAGTTTGTCCAATTTTATCTAAACTGTAAATAAAAAATTTATATTCTGCAAGAACTTATAATCTGGTCTTCTGTATGCAAGTCGTACTTTACACACCAGATTAAATACTGTACAAAATAAAGAACATCCATGCATAGCATTTAAAGAAAATGATATTGCATTCATTGCTTATTAAAATTCTCATAAAATAAAAAAATATTTTTATTAAAAATAAAATTAAATATTAAAATCAAATAAAATTTATGATGTTTAGTATACAACCCTAATATTCGCTTCCATCATGATTCTTGTACACATAGGACTTGTTAGGATTTTGATCAAAATCATAAGATTTAATGTTCTGATCAAACCGAGTGTTCCAAAATCTAGATGCCTGCTTAAATCCATAAATAGACCTCTTAAGTTTGCACAACATGTGCTTCTGGCTCTTTGCTATGAAACCGTCTGGTTGCATTATATAGATGCATTCGTCAAGACTTCCATTAAGGAAAGCTCTCTTGACGTCTATTTGCCAAATTTTGTAGTCGAAATGAGCCGTAATGGATAAGAAAATCCGAATAGACTTAAGCATGACTACCGACCAAAAGGTTTCTACATAATCGATCCCTTCTTTCTAAATGAACCCTTTTGCAACAAGCCTAGCTTTGAAGATTTTCATCTTCTCGTCTGCTTCTTTCTTTCTCTTGTAAATTCACTTACATTTGATGAGTTTTATCCCTTTAGATAGTTTTACAAGTTTTTAGACCTTATTAGAATACATAGAATACATAGGCACTACCTAAGAACATATACCGACTGGGTCGATGAACAACCCTCCCACTATGACAAGGCACTACCTGCGTCTGTGTACCAGCAGTGATACATTGTGTTGATTCTAAATCCTGTGTACCATCATCTACATGCACCTCTGGTTGTAGAACCAGCATGTTTATGACAGCACTTTGATCTTCTAAATCGGCATATGTCTTGATAATCCTCCCACTACAACGAGGGAATGGAATATAGATGACTCATGGCTCTTCTTCCTTTATACTGGTATTTTTTCTCATTTCTTCCAGAACAATTTTACTCTTAGGTTTGTGATCCATTATATATCCTCTTTCAAGAATCAAGCTTTGTATTGATAATGACCTTCTGATCCTTAATATTATAAAACAAACCACCCTTGATTTCTCTAGGATATTCAACAAAGAAACAAACTTCTGTTCTCGATTGTAACTTACCCGAGTTTTCTTTCAGCATGTGTGCTGAACATCTCCAAATCTGAATATGTCTCAAACTAGGCTTTCTTTTGGTCCACAATTTCGTGGGAGTAAAAGGTACTGACTTAGAATGAACCAAGTTCAAAATTTAAGCTGCTGTCTTAAATGCAAATTTCTAAAATAAATCGGGTAAATTCGAATAACTCATCATAAACCTTATCGTTTTTATAAGAGTCATATTCCTTCTTTTTGCTGTACCATTCTGCTATGAAGTGCTCGGTATAGTCAACTGGGATGTAATTCCCTCTACTGACAAATAGTCCCTCAACTCTCCAAGGAGGAACTCGCCACCACGGTCGGATCGTAGTTACCTGATAAACTTACCCAGATGATTCTTCGTTTTCTCCTTAAATTTTTTAAATTTCTCAAAGCATTCAGACTTAAGGTGCATTAAATAAATGTATCCATACATTGAGTAGTATTCAATGAAAGTGACGAAGTACTCAAAACCTCCTCTAACTTGGATAGTCATAGGTACACACAAGTCAGAGTGAATCAGTTCCAACGGTTCTTTAACTCTATAGCCTTTAGCTGAAAATAGTCTCTTGGTCATTTTACCTTCTAAGCAAGATTCATAAACTGAAAGTGCCTCCACTTCCAATGAACCTGAAGGTCCATCTTCAACCAGACTATTTATCCTTTTTAGATTAATATGACCCATGCATAAGTGTCAAAGAAATGTCTAGTTCATTGAAGAAGGTTCCTTTATCTTATTTGGTAAATTAAACGTGTTATTTAATTCATTCAGTTGTAGTGTATGAGAGATAGGAGATATAACATACAGATCATCCACCAATATACCAGAATAAATAAAACGATTATTTTTTTTAATAACTACAGAGTCATTAAAACAAACTGAATATTTATTCTTAACCAAATTAAAAACTGAAATTAAATTCCTTCTAATAGAAGGTACATAAATATAATTTTTAAAAATTAAAATTCTATTTTTACTAGAATAAAGAGTGACATCTCCCACTACAACTACTGTTACCTTGGTATTATTGCCCATGTGTAGGTAAATCTCCCATTCACTGAGCTATTTGGTTTCTTAGAACCCCTGTAAAGAATTACATATATGATTAGTGGTTCCCGTATCTACACACCGAGTATCGGTAGATAGCACCGCTAAACATGTTTTAACAATCAGTGAACAAAAATTATCTTGTTTGTTTTATTTGCTAAGAAAAACTAGACACTGCATTTTTTATTACCCTATCTGGTTACAGTGATAACACTTGTCTTTTGGCTTTTTCACATCAGCTTTAGGTCCATTAGTTGTTTTTGGACCTGTGCCTCTATGTTTTTGAACTTTTTTCTTCTTCTTGCCTTTTAACTTAGAGGAAGAACCTTTTCAAGAGCAAACACATTACCTGGCCACCTAAGAACACTCTTAGTTGCTTGAAGTTTTTTAAGTAGTTCTGCTAGGAAAAAATTAAGTTTGTTCATTGTATAGTTCAAGTAGAACTACTTAAAGCTATTAGTGTGAAACCCTGTACCGTTTCATTTTAATATATATTCATGTTTGACGTATTTTTTTTATTACATGAATATCATCTATGAATGGTTTATGCTTTGGTGTTGTAGAACAGCATGTATAAATGTGTTATATGCTTTCAGGGTTTGGTAGAAGCTTGTTTGGCTTGTGTTTGGACCAAAAACTCTGTTTTACATCGAAAAACCCACTGCCAAGCAGTTCAGTCGATTGGAGGGCTTAACCCAGTCGACTAGTCCAAAAATTTTGAGTTCGGTCGACTGGACATGGGGGTTCGATCGACTAGACAATACATTTTTGGCATTTCTATAAATATCCCAGGGGCTGAGATATTTGTCTTAAACCATTCTTAGAAGCTAAGTTTTCTATTTCTTTGCCTTCACTCTAGCTTTTGAGGGCTCGGGGCTTGATTTTTTGTTAATTGCTTTGTGGATTCTTACTATCGGGGACGTGGGCTTCGCACCCATCTGGACAGATTCTCGTTCCGACGAGATTCAATTTTTAAGGTTTCGCGTTTTGACTCGTCGAGGTAGGATTCTAGACCCTACTGCTATATAAGGGTGTTATATGTAATTATATGTGTTTTCACCATATAAAAAATATATCAAATGTCATATTTATGTTTAAATTTTGTTTTTCAGGTAAAAAATATATTTTTCGCTTTTCTTAGTTTATTGCTTCGTATGGCTTGTGAACGTATGGTTTTCAAAGGTGGATTTGAAAACGGTAGTTTTTTATGAAAATCTCAACACTTTGTGTTTTAGAGATTTTGAGCCAACCTTTGAGGTTGAGTCTCATTTTTGAAACATTTTGTTAAAAATGGAGAAAAATATTTTAAAATATTTTTGTTTGATCTCCATGTTGATGGATGGATCTATATACATGCTTCATGTATTTTGTAGAAATATTTTCGTAGTTGAGCTACGAGACGGTTTTGAAATGATTCTCTAGATGTATCGGGATAGTGGGTATTTGGCACGAGTTGTCCTCGGTGAAAGTCCAGAAACGTGTGCAGAGAAGGTACCTTTGTCCTTCGGGATAGTTCCCGTAAAGAAGGTGGTAGGTGCTTTTATTCTTTGATTTTAGTCCATAAAGTTAACTTTTACGTTGTGGTGGCTCCGTATAGAACTTGTCATTACCTAACCGGTCCTATGATGTGTAGGGATTGGGTAAGGGACAAGAGTCTATAGTTGTTACCTCTGTCCCTTTGTAACAGAGTCGGTACATAGGATTCATTTTCTTTCCCTCGGTGTGTGATTCGAGTGAAAAAATAACGTTTTGATTACTGTTTTACCTTAACTGTGAAACGTTACTTTTGCATTGTGTAAAAGCTTGGTTTTGTGGTTAGAAAACCATTTTGGAAGCTTTGAGAGTCTGATGGATAAACTTGGGATTTTATGATGTAAAACCTTTTTGGTTGTGGTTGAGTTAGCTCCCCCATATGATTGCATATCCTACTTTACAGCTTTATAGTCTGTTTCTATTGGGTTTTGGCTCACGGTGTGAGATTTTGTTATAAAACGATTTTTAGGTTTGGAGGTTGATGATCATGAGGAAGTTATCTAGTGGTACTTGTGATGGCGGAAGACTTTTCTAATTTTTCTTTTTGTATGCCTGCTTGAAGGCATGTTTTGTACGCCTAAGGGAGATATGTTTATCTTTGTTGAAACTGATATTTACTGCTTGAGAGATGCATGTTACGTATTCTTCTGATATCAACAAGTGATTTTAAAAACATGAAAACTTACTTTCATAAAACTGGCGTTCGGTGGATTTTCACGTAAGCATGGGTTTTAGGGCATGACAATCAGGTAGCGACTGGAGAATAATATCGACCTGAGTTTTTTCGTCAATCTCAGCTCCTAAGATCTCTAATTCATTCAGAAGACTCATCATCTTCAGAACATGATTCCTAATTGGAGTGCCTTCAGCCATGTTTGTGTCCATAAAAGATTTTATGGCCACCTGCCTAGCAGCATGATTTTGATCCTCAAATATTTTTTTGAGATTCATAATCATGTCATAGGCATTAGGCATAGACCGATGCTGATGCTGCAATACATTTGACATAGAATCTAAGATGTAACAGCGAGCCTTCCGGTCAGCCTTCTGCCCCTTCTGATATGTTTGGATTTCTTATTCGATTGCCCCTTCATCTGGTAATGGTGGACAAATCTTAATTAACACAAACATATAGTACTCGGCAGGTAAAATAATATTCAAGTTTCTTTTCCAGTCAACATAATTTGATCCCGTTAGTTTATTTTTTTGAGTATAGAAGTGAGAGGATTGAAAGCCATTTTATCTTGAAAATCATAAAATTAAAAAAAAAATTAAGATGAGCCAAAATTTTAAAATTTTATTTTAAATTGGTTCCCTCTACTATTTAAAAAAAATTATCAGTAGCTTAGTACCCCGTGAATAGTATACCTCGATAGGAAAGACATCTACCATTCATCATTTATCAAGATAGGCCAATTCTTATTAATTTTATTATCTAGACAACAGACCATGCCAAATAAAATTAATTAGCTCGTGTAGCATCGGTTCTATGAATAATAGTAGTGACTCAGATAAAGAGATTACTATTATTTATAGTATTAATCACTTCTTAATTTTGAATCAATCGTTTCGCAATGAACCCTTCAAATAAAGAAGTGATTCACACTAACAATTATCTAGAATTATCCCAAAAGGAGGTTCGTATCGGTAATTTCGTAATTAATTCTGTCCGATGAGAGGGAAGGCTCAAATGCCAACACTCAAAATTAATTATATCACCTATGAACTAGTGATGAAGACCGCGAGATTTATCTGTGAATAAATTCTTTCTCTCATTTAGTTTTTAAAATATTTTTTAGGGTTATATAGAAAAATATTTAATTAAAATAAATTTATAATATAAAAAAATCACACGTTTTAAAAGATTTCGGCTTTTCAAACTATCTTTCAGTGTTTAATGTGCAATAAATAAAATATCCGAAATTCTAATTATTTAAAAAATAATTTTAAGTAAAAAAATTTGATTTTATTATCTAGTTACACATTTTTCCGAAAAAAAATATTAAAATTAAACTTTCTTTTTAATTAATTTAAAATCCAAAATTAATAACCACATTTTTTCAAGATCTCTGATTTAAAAAAATCATCTTAAACGTGTTATTTTTGTAACAAATAAAATACCAAATATTTCTTTCAAAAAAATTAATTTAACTAAAGAAAATTTTATTTTATTTTCCTTTAAAAAAATTAAAAACATATTAACCGACTTAATTAAATAAATATCCATGCATTTATATAATAAAAATAAATAAATACATAAATGTCCTAACTTTTATGATCGTAACAAAACTCCTTTTAATTAAAGAGCCGTTGTTTACCAATTTTTTTTTAATCCTATAGCCAACAAAACTCCTATAAAACTCAACCACTTAAAATCAAAGCAGATTAAAACTGAATCACCTGCCGTCGAACCTGCACCGCCTGCTGCCCTGGGTGGAAGTCCGAAAATGTGCGCATAAAAGATACCTTTTTCCTTCGGGGTAGTTTCCATAAATAAGGTGGTAGGTGCTTTTATCTTTCAATTTTAGTACGTAAAGTCAACTTTTACGTTATGGTGGCTCTGTATAGAACTTGTCATTATCTAACTGGTCCTATGATGTGTGGGGATTGGGTAAGGGGTAAGAGTCTATAGTTATTAGCTCTGTCCCCTTGTGACAGAGTCGGTACATAGGATTCATTTTCTTTTCCTCGGTGTGTGATCCGAGTGGAAAAATAATGTTTTGGTTATTATTTTACCTTAACTATGAAACGTTACTTTTGCATTGTGTAAATGCTTGGTTTTGTGGATGGAAAACCATTTTGGAAGTTTTCGGAGTCTGATGGGAAAACTTGAGATTTTATGATGTAAAACCTTTTTGGTTGTGCTTGAGTTAGCTCCCCCTATATGATTGCATATCATACTTTACATATTTATAGTCTGTTTCTATTGAATTTTGGCTCACAATGTGAGATTTTATTGTAAAACCATTTTTAGGTTTGGAGGTTGATGATCACAAGGAGTTGATCTAGTGGTGGTTGTGATGGCGGAAGACTTTTCGAGTTTTTCTTTTTGTATACCTGCTTGAAGGCATGTTTTGTATGCCTCAGGGGGATATGTTTATCCTTGTTGAATATGATATTTACTGCTTGAGAGATGCATGTTGGGTATTATTCTGATTTCAACAGGTGGATTTAAAAGTATGAAAACTTATTTTCATAAAATTGGCATTTGGTGGATTTTCACGTGACCGTAGATTTTGGGACTTGACAAATTGGTATCAGAGCTCTGGGTTCGTATACCTAAGAGCCATGGAAAGAGGGTTTATCACTTGGTGAGGTTGATTACTGATGCTTGCCTGCATGTGTATAACCATTTTTATAACATGCTGTTAGCCTTTTTAGCATGACCGTTTGTGTATGTATGGGTATCGAAGTTGAATCTCAGGATTGAGGAGTCATGCTTTAGGGCGTTTGGAATAACTGGTTTGGAAGCCAAGTTATAAATGCATTTGGCTGACGTGTTTTCTAGCAAGGAATCTGAATAAGTTATCCAAATGGATGAGTCTCTCTTGTTGGTTCTCCTCGGTATGTGAGACGTGTTTACATAACTTTAAGTGGCTACGTGTTAGCATGCTTATATATATGTTATGTGTTTATGTTAGTAATAACATGTTGTAGGAAAGCTTATCCTGTGATCTTGCTTTATATAGAATTATGCCCATGCGGGGAGGATTAGGACGAGGTCGTAGCCGAGGCCGTGGCCGAGGTCGAGGTCGTGCTTATGTTTAGGTTTCGGAGGAGGGAGACGTTCATGCCCAACAGGAACAAGTGGGCGGTGCTGACGTCATTCATGAGATGCTTGCCACTATGAGAGTGATGGTTGAAGCATCTAGGGCTGGAGTGAGTGCTCCTGAGCCAAGAGCCTCTGTGGCTATAAGGGAATTTCGACGGTTGGATCCTTCAACCTTTTCTGGGGAACCAGACCCCAGCATTGCTACCAAGTGGTTGGAAGTGACCGCGGCTATCTTTGATACTCTGGATATCGAGAAGGATGCTATACGGGTGAAGTTGGCGACGTTTCAACTGTGGGAAGATGCTAGGGAGTGGTGGAAGTTCGCCAAGACCACGGTGGAGGACACATGGGCCGCTTTCACGAGAGACTTCTTGGAGAAGTATTTCTCGAGATCTTCGTGGGATACATACCGGGAGGAGTTCCTCTCCCTTGTTCAGGGGAACCTTTATGTGTTTCAGTATGAGGCCAAGTTCGCAAATCTATCGCGATTTGTAGCTGAGATGGTATCTATGGAGGAGTTGCGCACTAGGAGGTCTGAAAGGGGCCTTCGACCTGCCATCAAGGACAGGATTGCAACTTTGGGTTTGGAGGTGTACATCGCGCTAGTGGAAGCTGCTATCCGAGTAGAGAACTCACTGGCAGAGAGTCGTAGAGTTAGAGAGAGTGGGAGTCAGCAGGGCGGTGGAGATGCACAGTTCCAGAGGCACGAAAAAAAGTGCCAGAGGTCATCTGGACCTAGTTCTCATTTTATCAGCTCGTATCAGCAGCAGTCGTCCACACCTACACCATCAGTGGCCTCGATAGGAAGGCCAGAGCAAAGAGAGCTGATTTGTTATTGATGCGGATAGCCAGGGCATCGTGTAGATAGTCTAGGTTTGCAGAGGGAGGCACTTCATCACGGTCTGTGAGGCAGCCGATGACTCAGGGATATGGTGGGCATACCAGACCACTGCAGGCCATAGCTTATATTTTTACTGATCATAGTGCTTCTAAAGCACCAGTTACATCTGATGCTACAGCTACTCCAGTCATGATCAGAGGTACTCTTCTAGTCTTTAGATCATGGGACAGTGTTCTCATCGACATGGGAGCATCACATTATTTTATCTCTTCTGCTTTTGCATCTGCATTGGGGTTAGAGATAGACCCGTTGGGTAGTGCATTGAGCGTAGAGATCCCAATCAGTGGGAACGTGGTGTTGAGTAGAGTTTCTAAATGTTGTGAGCTAGGAGTCACCGGTCGTTGTTTAGAGTTTGATTTTATCATTCTAAACCTGACCACGTTTGATGTCATCCTAGGGATTGACTGACTGACTACCTACCGTGCTGTTATAGATTGTGAGCGACGGAGAGTGTCGATCTATACGTCGAAGGGTGACGGCTTCTACTTTGTGCGTGATCGGGATGAGGGCTTGGTGTCTATGCCTGGTGCCGTTTGGGTTCGAGGGAACTTGGGTTTCCTCTTTTCTTCACTCTGGTTGGATGAGTTGGGTGAGGTTCGAGGGGAGCTACCCCCTTATGGTCTGTGATTACCCATATATTTTCCCAAATGATCTGTTTGCGTTACGACCGAACCGAGATGCAAAGTTCTCCATTTACCTTGTTCTAGGAGCTGCTCCCATCTCCATGCCATCGTATCGCTTTGCACCTGCTGAGTTGCGAGAACTCAAGGTGCAGTTGCAGGAGTTGCTAGATAAGGGGTTTATGCAGTCGAGTACGTCTCCATGGGGAGCTCCAGCTCTTTTTACAAAGAAGAATGATGGGTCTTTGAGACTGTGCATAGACTATAGGGAGCTGAACCAGGTGACAGTGAGGAACAAGTATTCTATGCCTAGGATCGAGCTGTTTCTTGAAGATCGACTTGAGGTCAGGGTACCACCAGCTGAGGATTAGGGACGAGGACATAGCTAAGACCACCTTTCGGACTCATTATGGTTAGTATGAGTTTCTGGTTATGACGTTTGGTTTGACGAATGGCCCTGTGACATTTATGGGTTTGATGAACCGTATCTTCCACCCTTATTAGGATAATTTTGTGGTTGTGTTCGTGGATGACATTCTGGGCTATTCACCCTCGAGGGAGATGCATGAGAAGCATTTGCATGTTGTCTTGCAGCTTTTGAGATAACATCGCTTGTATACAAAGTTTGAGAAGTGCGAGTTTTGGATGTCAGAGGTGAGATTCCTTGGACACGTGGCGTCGAAGGATGTAGTATTAGTAGACTTGTCGAAGACTGATGCTGTGATGGATTGGCAGTGATCGAAGAACGTCTTTGAGATCCACAATTTTTTGGGTTTGGCAGGTTATTATCGGCAGTTTGTCAAGGACTTTTCAAGGTTGGCAGCACCTATGATACGTCTGACGCGGAAGGGAGTTATGTTCGTGTGGAGTGAGTCTTGTGAGTCATCTTTCCAGGAGCCGAAGAGAAGACTGACTAGTACGCTAGTGTTGATTATTTCAGAGCGAGGTTTGGGGTATACAGTGTATTGTGACGCGTCGTACGATGGTTTGGGATGTGTATTGATGCAGGAAGGTAAGGTTGTAACCTACGGCTCGCGACAGTTGAAGACACATGAGAAGAACTACCTGACGCATGATCTAGAGTTAGAAGCCGTGGTCTTCGCCTTGCAGACATGGTGGCATTATCTATATAGTGAGCACTTCGAGGTTTTCTCTAACCACAAGAGCTTAAAATACTTATTTTTGTGTAAGGAGTTGAATCTTTGCCAACGATGATGGATGGAGTTGTTAGGAGACTATGACTTTGATTTGCAGTACCACCTGGGGAAGGCAAACGTCATAGCCGATGCACTCAGTAGGAGATCTCATGGTTCGTTAACTTCTGTGGCTATACGGGAATGGGATATGCTTGGAGATGTTGGGGCATTTGATCTGTTCCTCGGGGAGACAGGGAGAGGTGCGATGTTATATTCAGTAGCTTTATAGCCCGCTTTAGTTACATGCGTATTAGAGGCTCAGCGAACCGATCAGGAGGCTCAGATGATACAGGACCGCATTGCTAGTGGGAAGGATATAACAGGATAGACGGTGGGTTCAAATCAGAGTTTGAGGTTGACAGGGCGTCTATTTGTGCAAGAGTCGTGCCGTGCTGAGGTGCTACATGAGTTTCATCATTCACGTCTTGCCGTGCTTCCAGGGGCACGAAGATGTATCATGATTTGCGTCATCAGTTTTGGTGGACGGAAATGAAGAGGGACATGATTCGATTTGTCTCTCGCTGCCTTACTTGTCTGCAAGTAAAGGTGGAACATCAGCGACGGGTAGGATTGTTACAGCCATTGCCTATATCTGAGTGAAAGTGGGAGAATGTTACGATGGATTTTATGTTAGGACTTTCTCGATCGCCAATGGAACACGATGCCGTTTGGGTTGTGGTTGATAGGTTGACGAAGTCTGCACACTTTCTTCCCATTCGAGTGAGAGATCCAGTGGACAAACTGAGTCGACTATACATCCGAGAGATAGTTCGACTGCACGGAGTATCTGTGACTACTGTCTCCGATCAAGACTCGTACTTTACATCGCGCTTCTGGCAGAGTCTTCAGATGGCTTTGGAGACTAGCTTGACCTTCAGCACAGCTTTTTACCCATAGACTGACGGTCAGTCTGAGAGGACCATCCAGATTTTGGAGAACATGTTGAGAGCCTGTGTGCTTAATTTTTGAAGTTCTTGGGAGGACTATCTATCATTGGCAGAGTTTGCATACAACAACAACCATCAGCCCAGTTTTGGGATGGCACCATATGAGGCTCTGTATGATAGGCCATGTAGATTGCCGGTGTGTTGGAAAGAAGTGGGTGAGACCACTATTTTGGGACTCGACTTAGTACGGGAGACGACGGAGAAGATCGTAGTGATTCGTCAATGTTTGGTGATAGCTCAGAGCCGCCAGAAGAGCTATGTGATGAGAGGAGATGACCTTTGGAGTTTACAGTGGGGGATCATGTGTTTTTAAAGGTCTCGCTACGTAGAGGGTTGATGAGATTTGGGCGTACCAAAAAGCTATCACCACGTTTTATTGAACCCTTCGAGATCCTAGAGAGGATTGGGGTGGTAGCATACCGTCTGGCCTTACTGCCTCAATTAGCATATGTGCATAATGTCTTTTATGTTTTCATGCTTCAGAGGTACGGGCATGATCCTTCGCATGTGTTAGATTGGGCTGAACTGCGGGTTGATAAGGATATCACGTATGAGGAACGTCCAGTGAAGATCCTAGATACGAAGGAGCAAGTGTTACGGAGGAGAACAATTACTTATGTCAAAGTTCAGTAGCTTCATTATGGGATTGAAGAAGCAACTTGGGAGCTCGAGTTTGGGATGCATGCTAGATACCCAGACCTATTTACCTCGTGACCTTGTGGTGAATTTTGGGGAAAAGATTCCTTAAGGGGGAGAGTTGTGAAACCCTGTACCATTTTATTTTGATATATATTCATGTTTGACATGTTTCTTTTATCACATGAATATCATCTATGAATGGTTTATGCTTTGGTGCTGTAGAAGAGCATGTATAAATGTGTTATATGCTTTCTGGGGTTTGGTAGAGGCTTGTTTGACTTGTGTTTGGACCAAAAACTCTATTTTACGTCGAAAACCCAATGGCCAGCAGTTCGATCGACTGGAGGGCTTGGCCTAGTCGATTGGACCGAAAATTTTGAGTTTGGTCGACTGGACATGAGGGTTCGATCGACTGGACAGTACATTTTTTTCGTTTCTATAAATATCCCAGGGGCTGAGATATTTGTTTTATACCTTTCTTAGAAGCTAAGTTTCCCGTTTTTCTACCTTCTCTCTAGCTTTTGAGAGCCCGGGGCTTGATTTTTCGTTAATTGCTTAGTGGATCCTTGTTATCAGGGACGTGGGTTTTGCACCCATCTGAACAGATTCTTGTTTCGATGAGGTTCAATTTTTGAGACTTTGAGTTTTGACTAGCCGAGGTAGGATTCTAGACCCTATTGCTGTATAGAGGTGTTATATGTAATTATATGTGTTTTTACCGGGTAGAAAATATATCAAATATCATATTTATGTTTAAACCTTATTTTTTGGGTAAAAAGCATATTTTTTTACTTTTCTTGGTTTATTACATCGTATGGCTTGTGAACGTATGATTTTTAAAGGTGGGTTTAAAAATGGTGGTTTTTGATGAAAATCTCAGCACTTTGTGTTTTGGAGGTTTTGAGCCAACCTTTGCGTTGAGTCTCATTTTTTAAATGTTTTGTTGAAAACGGAAAAAAATATTTTGAAATATTTTTGTTTGATCTCTATGTTGATGGAAGGACCTATATACATGTTTCATGTATTTTGTAGAAATGTTTTTGTAGTTGAGCTACGGGACGGTTTTGAAATGATTCTCTAGATGTACTTGGATAGCTAATATTTGGCACGAGTTGCCCTTGGTGGAAGTCCAGAAATGTGCGCAAAGAAGGTACCTTTGTCCTTCGGGGTAGTTCTCGTAAAAAAGGTGGTAGGTGCTTTTATCATTCGATTTTAGTCCGTAAAGTTAGCTTTTACATTGTGGTGGCTCCGTATAAAACTTGTCATTACCTAACTGGTCCTATGATGTGTAGGGATTGGGTAAGGGACAATAGTCTATAGTTGTTGCCTATGTCCCCTTGTGACAGAGTCGGTATATAGGATTCATTTTCTTTTCCTCGGTGTGTGATCCGAGTGGGAAAATAACGTTTTGGTTACTGTTTTACCTTAACTGTGAAACGTTACTTTTGCATTGTGTAAATGCTTGGTTTTGTCGATAGAAAACCATTTTGGAAGCTTTGAGAGTTTGATGGGAAAACTTGGAGTTTTATGATGTAAAACCTTTTTGGTTGTGGTTGAGTTAGCTCCCTCTATATGATTGCATATCCTACTTTACAGCTTTATAGTCTGTTTCTATTGGGTTTCGGCTCACGGTGTGAAATTTTGTTATAAAACTATTTTCAGGATTGGAGGTTGATGATCATCAGAAGTTGATCTAGTGGTGCTTGTGATGGCAGAAGACTTTTTTAGTTTTGCTTTTTGTATGTCTGCTTGAAGGCATGTTTTGTACGCCTAATAGCGATATGTTTATCCTTGTTGAATATGATATTTACTACTTGAGAGATGCATGTTGAGCATTCTTCTGATTTTAACAAGTGAATTTAAAAGTATGAAAACTTATTTTCATAAAATTTGCATTTGGTGGATTTTCACATAACCCTAGGTTTCGGGGCGTGACAAATCAGGTAGCGACTGGAGTATAATATTGACCTGGGTTTTCCCGTCAAGCTCAGATTCTAGGATCTCTAATTCATTCAGAAGGCTCATCATCTTCAGAACATGATTCCTAACTGGAGTGCCTTCAAGCATGTTTGTGTCCATAAAAGATTTCATGGCCACCTTCCTAGCAGCATGATTTTGATCCTCAAATATTTTTTTGAGATTCATAATCATGTCATAGGCACTAGGCATAGACTGATGCTGATGCTGTAGTATATTTGACATAGAAGATAAGATGTAACAGCGAGCCATCTGGTCAGCCTTCTGCCACTTCTGATATGTTCGGGTTTCTTGTTCGATTGCCCCCTCATTTGGTAATGGTGGGCAAATCTCAGTTAACACAAACATATAGTACTCGGCAGGTAAAACAATATTCAAGTTTCTTTTTCAATCAACATAATTTGATCCCGTTAGTTTATTTTTTTGAATATAGAAGTGAGAGAATTAAAAGCCATTTTATCTTGAAAATCATAAAATTAAAAAAAATTAATTAAGATGAGCTAAAATTTTAAAATTTTATTTTAAATTGGTTCCCTCTACTATTTAAAAAAATTGCCAGCAGTTTAGTATCCCGTGAATAGTATACATCGATAGGAAAGACGTCTACTATTTATTATTTATCAAGATAGGCCAATTTCTATTAATTTTATTATCTAGACGACAGATCATACCAAATAAAATTAATTAGCTCGTGTAGCATCGGCTCTTTGAATAATAGTAGTGACTTAGATGGAGAGATTACTATTATTTATAGTATTAACCACTTCTTAATTTCGAATCAATTGTTTCGCAATGAACCCTTCAGATAGATAAGTTATTCAAACTAACAATTATCTAGAATTATCCTAAAAAGAGGTTCGTATCGATAATTCTGTAATTAATTCTATCCGATGAGGAGGAACGCTCAAATGCCAACACTCAAAATTAATTATATCACCTACGAACTAGTGATGAATACCGCGAGATTTATCTGTGAATAAATTCTCTCTATCACTTAGTTTTTAAAATATTTTTGAGGGTTATATTGAAAAATACTTAATTAAAATAAATTTATTAATTTAGAAATATTACACGTTTTAAAAGATTTCGACTTTTCAAACTATCTTTTTGTGTTTAATGTGTAATAAATAAAATATCCCAAATTTTAATTATTTAAAAAATAATTTTAAATAAAAATTTTAATTTAATTATCTAGTTACACATTTCCGAAAAAAATGATTAAAATTAAACTTTCTTTTTAATTAATTTAAAATCAAAAATTAATAACCACATTTTTTCAAAATATCTAATTTAAAAAAATCTTTTTAAACGTGTTATTTTTGTAACAAATAAAATACAAAAATTTTATTTTATTTTTTATTAAAAAAATTTTAAAACGTATTAACCGAATTAATTAAATAAATATTCATGCATTTATATAATACAAATAAATAAATACATAAATATCCTGACTTTTATAATGCTAACAAAACTCATTTTAATTAAAGAGCCGTTGTTTACCAAAATTTTTAAAAATTCTGTAGCCAACAAAACTCCTATAAAACTCAACCACTTAAAATCAAAGCAGACTAAAACTAAATCACATGCCGCCGAACCTGCACGGCCTGCTGCCTTGGTTTACTGCGCCGAACCACTGGTTGGCTTTCAGCATGGTATTCTGGATATTTTAATTATTCTGCTACTTTGGGTGCTTGTTTTGTTAATGCCATGACTAATCCCATGATTATTCCGTGAATTGAAAGTGCATCTAAGAGATATACACGTGGCTTTTAAAAAACTCACAATCCATTATAACTATTCTAATCCCATGATTGGACCGTACATGAGTTTATTTGTGAAGAATTCATGAGTGATCAATTGAATCCCATCTATGATCATGGTGATAATCCCATTCACCTTATGTGCCTGCAGCTTTTGAATATTTGTAAAAAATTCATGGAATGAATGATAAGCCAAAATCTGACAAAGCATAGTGCGCCGTCTTCGGGTTGCTGCAGATAGTTCTTCAATTGTTTTTTGACATTCTTATATATATGTTTTTTTTTATTTTTTATTACATCAATTAAAAAAATTTGAAATCAAAAAATAAATATATATTACATTGATCCTATACCTCCGTAGAATTTACAATCAATCTACCACGATTAACTCTCGTGATTAAAAAAAATAATCATCATACATTCAATGTAATCAAACATGCAATAATATAATGACCATAAAAATCAAGATTAAATCGACTGCAAAACAAAGTTAGCACAGATCTGAAGCTACCCGAACTCATCAATTAAACCATATTCATATTCAAACTCGACTCTGATACTAATTGTTGGAGGCAAACTGTCAAGATCTATTGATTAAAAGATGATTTAAGCTTTAAAAAAAACTAAACGGACAAACACCAAAACTGGTTCCAGATTAAAAATTTTTAATTTTGAACGATCAAACTAAAACTTGGTATATACTTTCAAAGTTAGATTAGAATTATACCTTACAAAATCTGGTAGGATTGGTTTGGTTTCTTTAAGAACTTTTAGTCTAGAATTGATCGCGGTTATAGATTTCAAGTTGAAGCTTCAGATTCAAGCCTTCTACTGTATTCCCAAATGCAAGAGACACGATGTAGTATGGGCTACGATCTTTGTGTTCTTCAAAATCCTAACTAGCCAATTATAAGATTCGTAGAAACCCTAACTGTAGAGATTAAATTGTGGGCTAGGATTTACATAACTGTATATATATATGGTTATAGCAGAGATCTGTGTACTAAATATGACTTGGACTCTTCATATAATTATGAAAATCTACCTCAACCTAGAAGCAATTTCATAAAAATATTAATTATAATTTAGTCCACTAAAGAATTATAATTGCACTCCCAGCCATATTCTCAAAACCGAATATTCGAGCTTTTGTTATTAAATGTTCATTTATTTTCCTCACGTTAAGATTCCTAATACCTATCGATTAAATTAAATTACTGACAATTATATTTAATTGACTTTTTAAATAAATTTCTTAGGACCTTCCATTTAACTTATTTGACCGTTGGATAATTAAATTTACCTGCAGTGTTTAACTCGGTTAAAACTTATAAGCTTTCTTAAGAGGGTATCGTCAATGCCGATTTTTTGGTATATAAATTCCGTCAATAATTAATATTCACCACATAATTAATATCGTTATCTAACTCACCGGGTTTATAGACCCGTAAAAGAGCACACCCTTTAATAAATCAAAATAATGAATATTAAAAATACGTAAATAATTAATTATTTTAAAATTAAAATTATAAGCACTCATAATAACTACGGAGTGTGAATTAATTTGTATAACTAATAAAAAATTAATTACCCAAACGTGGTCATGTTCAATACACACAAAATGTACTAGTACAATGAGTCGGAACAATAAGCAATACTATTATCTGTTCCTCGTAACAAAGACAGGTCTACTAAAACTATGCGCTACAATCGTACCGATGGTGTGTCAAATTCCATCTAAGCCATGAACTGAAAACTTATATTTTACAAGAACTGATAATTTGGTCTTCTGTGTGTAGGCCAAATTTTACACACCAAATTAAATACTGTGCAGAATAAAAGACACACATGCATTAACGTTAAATAAATAATAAAAAGGCATACATTACTCATTAAGATTATTATAAAATAAAAAAATAATCTTATTAATGAATAAATTTAAATACTAAAAATAATAAAAGAAATGATTTTTAGTATAAAATCATAACATCATGACTTAAAACTGATCCCCGTTTTATTTGGTCCTCCTTATAACCTTTTGACTCTTCGATTCTGTTTATGACCTAAAATTAATCCTCATTTTTCAGTCCTCCTCATGATCTTAAACTGACTTATCAGTCCTCCTCATAACCTTAAACTGACCATTCGGTCCTTGTATGACCTAAAACTGACCCTTGATTTTTTGGTCCTCCTCATGACTCTAAACTGACTCTTCAATCCTATCATGACCTAAAACTGATCCTTGATGATCTTCGATCCACGTTCCAACCTTAAAACTTTGTATGTCTACATTGTACCTATCTGCATCATCTACTATACATCATGATTAGCATGTTTGCATCATATGTATTGCCCCACGAACTACGATTGGTCTGATCCCTTACAAATGGGTACGTAAGAAGCTCGATAAAAATTCAAGTTCGACCATGCTTTTCTGTATGTTTTGTTTGTGCCTAAAATTGGTGACTTAGTCAAACAGTTTGTCTCTAGAATTTTGACATTTACTTGCATCACGAATTATTGCAAGCTTTGTCAAAGAAGGGCAACTGTAGGCACCCCAATTTGACCAAGCCAAATCTTAAGCACCCGTCTCGAATGCTTCCCAATGACGAAAGAATGGAATTATACTCAAAGATGCTTCAAAGCAATTACAATGCCAAGAATTCAATTTAAAACCCAAGAAAACACCCATCTCTTCAAAAACCTTCAGGTTGCGACCTTTTTAATCATTATGGCTGCCACCTTTTCATGATCCTAGAGTAGCCCGTGAACTTCATTCTTCACGGCCACAACTTTTTTATGATCTTATAACAGGCCGCGACCTTTGAAGGTCACAGCCGCCTTGGTTTGTACAATTAGTTCACGGCCGCGACATTCAAGTACATAGCTACGCCCTTTGCACTTTTTTGGACATGTGTCAGCATCCCAGAGGATCCCTGGGTTGCCCTAAATACCTATAAATAGGTGTCATTTTCACTAAAAATGAAAGAACATTTTGGGATACCGATATGTTGCCGATTTCGTTTCCCACCCAATATTCCCAATACTTACACTCCGATATTACCTACTCCCGGATCGAGTTCGCAGCATTGCTTGCACTAGAAAGACCATTGAAGAATGGACGACTAGGCGATTGTAGACCACTACACTCAAGGCGACGTTTGAGACGATTGACTATACTAGGTAACCTTAGAAAATCGTGACATTTCTTAAAACTCCTATTTTCTGTCTCCTAAGAGTTGTAGCGATTAACATTTCCATTCATTGATTTTCTTAGCAATTCATCTATGTCAAGCATGTGTTTTCTTTGATTTTTAGTAGTCTGTAAATAATATACGCTAAAGCATGTTCATATATACCATTTTTTGTGGAAAAGAGTGTGTTTGATGCTCTCTGTAAAATGTAAAATCACATGTTTTAAATGTGATTTCATGTTCATTGGCACATTAGACACCTAAAAATGCCTCTATAATCCCTTAAACATTATGGCCGCGACCTTCTGTTGTTACGACCGTGAATTAGTGTCCCTATTATTATGGCCGCTATGTATTTTCTTCATGGCCACCAGTTTTTCTTAATTTTTGTCACGGCCACAACATTTTGTTGCTACAGCCGTGAACATTTTATGAGACCAGTAGCATAGAAATCATACTTGAACCCTTCTGTTCTTTCTGTTTGATTCTTTGTACAGCATGTTAGAAGTATGAACTGTACAATATGCCTCGTTTAGAATGTTTTGCTTTCCTTTGATAAGAATTTTAACCCTCGATTGTATTTTTTTTGTTCATCTTGTTTAAACAAATAAGTGTGGAATGTTTAGAAATGATAACCCTGTTGCATGACCTTTAGGATTTTTCTCATCTTTTTTTTTAGTTAGAATTTTATTCTCTGCTTGCTTTTGATGGACTCTTTTTAACCTCCCGTTCTGTACATGCTACATTTGAAAAGTTTAAAATAAGAACTAATAAAGATAAAGTAGAGGCTAACCTTGCGGTTGGGCGAATAGGGTGCCTAATACCTTCTCCTTTCATATCTTAACCCCCAAACCCTCTTTTTCTCTGGTTATTTTGTTTTTGTTTTGGTAATTAATTGTAACGTAAAAGAAAAAAAAATGTACATGTTTACAAGGGGCATATCCTAGGCACTTACAACAAATACCAACATAATACATAGGCATTTAACAAAAACCAAGAAACCCAACCTTGCCTAACGGCGGGGATACCAAACTAAGAAGCAAATTCCTCACACAACTCGCAAGGATAGGAGGCAACAAACTAACTAACACCCCCACACACAACCGGCATGGATAGGACACATCACAAAACAATTTAATCCAGCTGGCAAAAGCTACACCCACACACCCAAAATTACATAAAACAGAAGCCATAAAAGATAACTCCCCCCATGATCAACAAGCTAAGATTATTTAAATTCATAATTCTTGCTGAAGATCAGGTCCTCGATAGGGTCACGGGTTCCAAACTTCAGACAAGAGCAGGAGAGAATAACATGCGGCAAGAGCATAGAGAGGACAACCGGCACCTGTAACCTAAACTCCTCAAAAGCCAAAAACGATCCTCAGCATCGCCAAGAAGGTACCCAAACCCCACAAGTTAAGGAAATCAAAGAAACCAGTTCTCTACGCAGGAGAACCTTCGCTCAGAAACCATCGAGCCTATCTTCGTCTCCTAGCGAGTAAGAGATTGGACACCTCCCAAACAATGTAAAGATCTGGTAAAAAAACCATTGAAGACCAAAACAAAGTCCAGTGGCTCAAGAAACCATCGAGCTATAAGAAAACCAGCTAGCCTCACACCAGCTGTACTCTACAAAATCCAACCGACATTCATAATTCATCCATCTTTTCTATTGACGCAAAAAAGAAACCACATTTAATCACAATTACCCAATTTACATGTCTAACTCAATTTGCGCCTAACAGACATGTCTTCCTTCTTCAAACAACGCCAAACTAACAAATATCCCAACTTTAGCCATCACAAAAAAAACGTGATTTGTTTAATCTTCCGTGGGACTCATTCAATAATCCCAGCATAGAAGATCACTTGTTCCATTTAGAACAACCACCTAATGCTTTCAATATTTGATGCCACGTGTGAATCACTGAGATAACCAAAAAGGGAGAATTAGTGGAAAGTGCAGTCCACCCACTAGATTTCTACTTAAACTAATTCCAACCAAGTTTAGAACAACCAACTAATGCTTTCAATATTTGATGCCACGCGTGAAAGTACTAAGATAACCAAAAAGGGAAAAATTAGTGGAAAGTGGGGTCCACCGACTAGATTTCTACCCATATTAATCCCAACCAAGTTTTCACTTTGACCATGGAACTTGCAACGAATGGGCCCACATAACCACTACAGGTTAGACAACCTATTTGGAACCCTTTGCTTCGTTGTACTCCACCAAAACCACAACCCTTAACTATTAATCACGTTAGTCTAGACAGCCCAAGAGGGGGTGAATTGGGTCTAAAAGGAATAATAACAATTTAAAAAAAAATTTAAAAACCTTTTAATATCTCCAACAAATATAGCAAATATAACAAGAAATAAAGTAATGAGAATATTAAGGAGGTAAAGGAGAGAAAAATAAAATCCAACACCAAGATTTATAGTGGTTCGGCTTCTCCAAAGCCTACGTCCACTCCTCAAGAATCTCCTTGAGAATATCCACCATGTTAGAATGCTTCACGGGTGCATTTAAAGCCTTACAACCTCAAGTCTCCCCTTGAGAATATCCACCAGAATAGGAATGTTTACGGGCACATTTAAAAGCCTTACAACAGCCTCAAGATGATCCTACGAAAACAACCTATGTTTTCTTTTAATCACTCTTGAGCTCTTATTTGAAGAGTATCACTCACTGAATCAAAGGATCATGGGTGACTCACCTTTAAATACAACAGATGAAGTATTCAATGAGATTTTCACTAACTCTCTTTACAAATGATTAGCAATAAATGAGAAGTAAAGAGATGAGAGATCAAAAGTTAGAGTTAATGAGTAATAAATGAAAGCTTGTGGATTTTATCTTTGATTCAAGCAATAGAATAGAGATTTGAAGCTCTAGTGCTTTAAATGTTAGAGAAGTAACTCCTTATATATTGTCTTGAGGATCCATGACCGTTGGAGGTAGGTACAAGCATTAAATGAAAAAAATCCAACTGTTGAATTTGGCGCCATATTTGAAATTCTATCACAAGTGTCGACTCAAATCTATTTTGGGTCAACACGAAACTTTTAGGGTTTGGTTCTTCAAGTGAATGGGCCGATTCATTTCTTCGTTGGTGTCCACACTAATTTTTGTGTCCTTCTCACCCACACAACGATGTCGACTCAAAATCATTTGGGGTCGATTCGTTTAATACTTCAGCTTTTCAAGAGAACCTTTTGGTTTCGACATATTGTATTTTGGGTCGACTCATAAATCTACAGGAAGTCTCAGTTCTTTTGTATGGACTCATGTTGCATTTTGTGTCGACTCAAAAATCTGCAGGAAGGCATAGTTGTTTTGTGTCAACTCAACTTCGCTTTAGTGTTGACTCAATATTCCCGAATGACTTTAGTGAGTCACGAAGAGTTATTTGGTGTCAACTCAAATTTCTATTTGTGTCGACTCATTTTGTTGCATAAAGTCTCAATTTTTTTGAGTCGACATAAAATTCTTCTTGTGTCAACTTATTTAATATTACTTGAAAATATTTTAAACAAACATGTTAAGGTGTCAACTCAAATAGTTCAAAGGTGTCGACACACTTGACAACATCAAGCATTATTTGTCTTAAGGTGTCGACTCAAATATTAATTAGGGTCAGCACAAAATATTCTTTCTCAAGAATACTTAAGTGTCAATTCATTTGATAAATGAATCAGCTTAAATGGGTAAAGCTGTAAACTCATTTATTATTTTGTGTCAACACTACCTTTTTGATAATATTAAACATTATCTTTTTAAATCAATTTTACTTAGAAAATAAATTATACAAAATCATCAAAATCTAATTAATAAAACAAGCCCTTGGGCTAATAATCTCTATTTTTTTATGATTACTGCAATTTTTAAAAATTATTTTAAAAAATTTTAAACAAGGGTTTTTTCCTTGTTTCTATGCCTTAAGCAAGATAAGAAAACAAAAAGGCTAGGCATACAAGAGTAATATAATTCATATATTCAAGATGATTTACAATATAATTCAGAAGCATTATGAATTTATTAATATATGTGCATCAAATCAAATAAGCTTAACACATAACAAGTTTATTATAGCGAAGGGATTAATACATATGTGCAAAGAAAAACCAAACAGAGTTTTATCTTAATCCAATCCCAATATCCATAAAACATTTAACACATGAAATGACAATTGTTGATATGAAATAAAGAACATGCATTCATAAGAATCAACAATTTCATACAGTTTTAAAAGTCAATATTCATTAATCTATCAACTTAAAACAGTTAAGAGATTGCCCATAAATATTAAAAACAAAAAAATATATGTTTGTTAGCTAAACCATTCACATCCACATACAAACACAAAAAAACAAAAAAAATGTATTAGGATTACATCTTCTCCTTCAAAAACTTTACTTCTTTCTTTCTTCTCCCTTTTACTCCAACCTTTACATTCTCCCATTTTGTAATCATAAAAAACATCAGGACTCATTCATGAATTTCTTGAAAGCTTTCTTCTCTTTTTCTTTCTACTTCTGGGCATAAGCCTTTTCCTTAGAGGATGCAGCTCGTTCAGCTTTGGATTCTTGTTCTGCGATGGTTGCAAAGGTGGCTACCAACGCCAAGTCCGCCTTGCGTTTCAACTGTGCTTCTTTTTCAGCCTTCATTTCCTTAGGCTTGAACTATTTGGCCCAAGCATCTTGAATCCATTTTAGGTTTTCATCAACCTTCTTGGTATTCTATTGTACAGCAATGACGACACTGTCATCGTATTCCTTCCTGACTTGCTAAAGGATTGTATTGTTGCAATTTACAATGGAAGCAATGCTATCATCCATTGTTTTGCATAATGCTCTCCCAGCACCACTAGCATTCTCAACATCCCTTCTCAAACCATGGCTGGTTTTATCAAGATGTTTTATTTTATTAGAGAGGGAGGAGATGGTGCTATGTAGATCAAAGAGGTCTTAGTCGACCTTGGCTTGGAAGTTCGTCAAGAAAGAAGATAAATCCTTGCCTATGGAGATAAGCTTAGAGAGATCAACATAAGGAGGGCCAGCAGATGGAGCAGATGTAGAATCAAAATAAAAAGGAGGAGGGACATGAGAGGGACCAGAAGAAGGTTCAGGAATGTTAGCTCTGGTGGATGGAGGAATAGAAGATCCAAAATCAACAAAAATAGGAGAAAAGTCATGAGTAGTAGGAGAATTTTTTGTGGCATAGGGGTACCACGACGGGTAGTCCATACACCATCCACTTTTGAAATTTGCATGTGCTTGAGAATGGATTTTTCATAAAGGTCATGCTTAGAAAAGATAACAACCTTTTACTCAGAAAGATCAATATCGAAGTGTGAAAAAACTTTAGTTAGAAACATGGCATGGGAGAGGGAGGAGTTCGACTTTCCATAGGATTGAAGCATGTCAGAAATGAATAGAAAATCAAGATCCAATTTTTTCTTTTTAATAACGTACCACATGATAAAGATGTGCATGCAAGTGACATCACCAAACTTTCTTAATTGGGGCTAGAAGATGTGATTGACCATGTGATGTAGAATATGCATTTCAGGCTTTAGAGAGTTGTCCTGCAAGGGTTTTGAGGGATCAACTTCCTCAACCTCAAATATTTATTTCATGGCATCGTGAAAAGAGAAGCCTTTGATTTTGACAGTTCTCTTATTCGCTTTGCACGTGACAAATATGTCACCCTCTAGAACACCAAGAATTTTATTAAAAACACTCGAGGTCAATTTTATCTCAGTACCATTTACTCAAGTGGTGATGATGTTACTAGGGATAAAAGAGATATGAAAATGCACATAAAAGAGTTTCACAATGGTTGGATAATGGGGGTTATGAACTTGAAGAAGTCTTTCCCAACCAAAATCAGTAAACAAGTCTTTACAATTCATTTCAATGGAATCAAAATACTGAAAATCAATGGAACGGCTAGGTATTTCCTTTCGATTCATGAAGGATTGAAAGTACAAGTTTTGGAACTTGTTGAACTGGAAACTCAACGATTCTACCATTCCTATTGCCGAGGTTGCCATCACCATCGCTGTCGATTTCTTCTTCTTCTTTTGTGCCATAGGGTTTAAATGGCCTTTGTATTGCCTCTTGCTACCCTTTTCCATAGTTCGGGTGGTCATTAAGATGGAGGTTGAGAATTGGTGGAGATGGAGGTTGAGAATCGGTGGAGATGGAGGGAGGAGAAAGGGTCGACTCGATTTTTTAAAGAGGGGGAAGATGAAAAGACGTGGAAGATGAACGATATTTGCAGAGAGAGAGAGAGACGTAACGACGCATCGGGTGTGGGACTAGTGCCTTCATATAGGCAAAAGATTTGTGTCGACAAAAAAAGAATTTGAGTCGACACGTTTCTTCGCGAATAGGGGCTGTCCAAAGGGCAGGAATTGTGTCGACACTTTTTCTATGGTGTCAACACTTTCGGCCAGTTGAGTCAATACATTTTGAAAATTGGGTCGACCCAAATTTATTGAGAATTAGAGATTGAATATGAATCGGCACTATATAAGTTGAGTCGACACTTTTTGCCAATAGTGTCAATACTATATAGATTGAGTTAACTCGTTCACACATGTGTCAACCCTTTTCAACAATGAGTTGACACTTTTCACACATCAATTTAAAGCATGAAAAGCATTCAAAATGTATTGAACATGCATAGTTAGTATGACATATAATTATCAATTAGGAACACATAGCATATCAAGTTCTCTTCTAATATAGCATAATATTTTTTCATTTAAAGGTTTGGCGAATATATTAGCAATTTAGTAGTCTGTGTCTACAAATTCAAGTTCTACGTTTCTTTTTTGAACATGATCTATTATAAAATAATGTCAAATCTCAATATGCTTTGTTCTAGAGTGTTGTAAGGGTTCTTGGATTTGTTAATGGCACAAGTGCTATCACATTTAATGGGAATATTATCTAAATAAATACCATAGTCTTCTAGTTATTGTTTCATCCAAAAAACTTGTGCACAACAGCTACCAGCTATAATGTACTCACCCTCGGCTGTAGATAAGGCTACTGAGTTCTATTTCTTACTAAACCATGATATTAATGAGTGTCTTAGAAATTAACATGTTCCACCAGTACTCTTCCTATCAACTTTACAACCTGCAAAGTCTGCATCAGAATGACCAAATAACTCAAAGGTTATTTCTCTATGATAGAATAATCCTATGTTTTGTGTACTTAATAGGTATCTAAAGATGTGCTTAACGGTAGTTACATGCAATTCTTTAGGATTAGCTTGAAATCTAGCACATTTTGTAGAGAGGATCGAGTTTTGATACCTTGAGATGGATCACCAATGATCAAGTCTTTTGGATGACCATGAGTATACCTTCATTCTTTAGGTAAATCTGGATTTTCTTGATTAAAAGGTCTAGCAGTTTGTTGGATTTTATCTTGTTGAGTATTGGAAGCTTCCTCATGATTTGGTTCTTCTTAGTTCTTGACAAAGATGTCTTTAACACCCTTTGTTGAAAACATGTATAAACTCTTCAATAACTAGGGTCTTTTTATTAAAAACTCTATAGGCTTTATTAGATAAATAATAATTTAAGAAAATACCTTCATCAGATTTTGCATCGAACTTGTTCAAAAGTTCTTTGTTGTTATTGAAAACAAAATTTTTGCACCCAAAGGCACGAAAATATCTGTTGTTAGGTTTTCTTTCATTCCATAGCTCATATGAGATTTTCTTGAAAGAAGCTCGAATCATGGCTCTGTTCACGATAAAACAAGTTGTGTTTACAACCTCGGCCCAAAAGTATCTTGGTAGATTGTTTCCACAGAGCATGGTTTTAGCCACTTCTTTTAACGTTCTATTTTTCCTCTCAACAACAACAATTTGTTGAGGGATTCTAAGAGCAGAGAAGTTATGGTTAATACAATTTTTATCACAAAGCTTTTTAAAATCTTTGTTTTAAAATTCTCTACCATAATCACTTCGGATACTTGTGATTTGAAAATCTTTTTTGATTTGAGTTTTTCGAGATAGTTTTGCAAAATAGACAAAGGTTTCATCTTTATGAGCTAAGAATAGCACCCAAGTGTATATATAAAAGTCATCAACAATAATATAGGCATATTTCTGACCAAGCAAGTTCATGTGCAATAGTTGTAAAGGTCTAAAAGTTGAAATATTACTTTTGAATTGAAAAGAACTTCTAACTCGTTTGCCTTATTGACATGCATCACAAACTTTATTTTAAAAAAAAAAATTATTTGGGATAAACTAATCACCAATTTTTTTAAAAAAAATTTGGCAATCATGTTCATGTGTACATGTCCAAGTCTTCTATACCACAATCAACTACTATCATTCAAGACAGCTAAGCACTTGGTGTCATTTTTAGAAAGGTTATTTAGATTAAAAGTGTAAACATTTTCATGCATATGACCTTAAAAAATAACTTTGTTGTCAATTAAGTCTTCAATAACACACCTAGCATGATCAAAGACAACCTTGTGGCCTTTGTCACAAAATTGACTTATGTTAAGAAGATTATGTTTTAAACCATCAACAAGCAAAACATTCTCAATAGAAGGAAAAATTTTTTTTACCGATACAACCGATTCCTATGATTCTACCTTTACTATTGTCTCCAAATGTCACAAATCCACTACTTTTAGGTTTGAGGGATGCAAACATTGATTTGTCAGCTGTCACGTGTCTTGAGTAAACACTATCAAGATACCATATTCCCTCCTTGAATGAGGACTTGAGACATACTTGCACAGAGAATTAAGGTTTGATTTTTGGTACCCAAACTTTCTTGAGTCATTTGGTGTTAGTTCCATGTGGGTGTGTTCCCTTTGGAACCCAAGCCCTCTTAACAAGTAAATAGAAAGATTTTTTATGTGGATAATGTGTGACAATGTGTTCGTACTCATAGAAATGAAAGTAAGTTGCATTGGAGTGATTAGAGGATACTTCGACAAAAATGTTGCTTAAGAACTTTTTCTTCTTCTTTGGTTGATATCCAATCCCAGTTTTGTCAAAAACACATTTTTACATACCAAAACGTTTATCTAAGTTATTATTTATAAGAGTAAACTTATAAACAGTTTTTGTAAGATCTTCAACCTTTTTATTTAAAATATTACTTTCATCTTTCAAAGTAGAAATCTATTTTGATAATACAAGTTTTTCTTGTTTTAAGGTTTCAATTCCATATGAAGTGGAAAGAACCAACTTTTTAAGAATAGAGTTATTTGCACCCAGTTTTTTCAATTCATCATAAAAATTTTCAAATGCACTTTGTAATTCTTCTAAAGAGAAATGGTCATTTGTTACCTCATTATCTTCCTTGGCCATGAGGTAAAGATTTGCAACTTCAACTTCTTCTTTTTCATCCTCGGAACTACTGTCATCACTTTCAACCCAAGTTGCCAGCATTGCTTTCTTGAAACCTTTCTTGAAGTGTTTGAGTGTAGGACATTTAGCTTTCACATGTCCAGGCTTCTTGCATTCATAGTATATGATTTTTTCTTTCTTGTGATCATTTTTGAACTTGCTAGACTCACTTTTGAACTTGCTGAATTCAACTTTGTGTCCATCTTTCTTGAAGAATTTTCTTCCTCCTTATTTTTTATTTTTAAGAAACCTTTTAAACTTTCTTGTGATGAGCGCCATGTCTTCATTTTTATCACCGGAGGAGTCTTCATCAGATTCTTCATCAAAGGTGATTAATTTGAATGCAATTCCCTTTTTCTTCTTCTTGTCATCTTCATCATTTATCTTGATGTTCATCTCATGAGTCATGAGAGATCCAAAGAGCTCCTCCACGCTAAGAGTGTTGAGATCCTAGGCTTCTTGAATGGTAGTGACTTTTGCTTCCCAATTCTTAGGCATACACCTACACATCTTTCTCATCACATCTGCATTACAGTAGATCTTTTCAAGAGATCTTAATCCATTTATAATGTAAGTAAATCGGGTAAATATTTTTGAGATAGTTTCATCATGCTTTATTTTAAACAATTCATAATTATGAACTAGTATGCTTATCTTGGATTCCTTGACTTGGTTAGTTCCCTCATGGGTAACCTCATATCTATCTAAAATTTCTCTAGCGGTGTCACAATTGGAGATCCTATTGAACTCGTTGGGGGTCAAGAGAGCAATACAACAGATTCATAGCCTTAGCATTCTTTTGAATCTCTCTTATATCACCTTCGGTCCATTTACTTTCAGGTTTTGGGACGATTGCCCCTTCTACAATCTTGGTAGATGATTTTGGTCCATTTATGATTACTCTTCGTAAGTTGTAGTCTACGGCTTGAATGTAGATTTTCACTCTTACCTTCCAATAATTATAATTTGTTCTATTGAACAAAGGATGTCTATTGGTGGACTGACCCTCAGATTGAATAGGTTCAATGCTAATTGTTGCCATGAAAACTCTTATATGGTTAAGTAAAAAAATAAGAGCCCAAGCTCTGATACCAATTATTAGTCTAGGTAACCGAAGAGGAGGGTGAATTGGGTCTAAAAGGAATAATAACAATTTTAAAAATTAGTTCGGAAACCTTTTAATAACTCAAACAAATATAGCAAATATAATAAGAAATAAAGCAATGAGAATATTAAAGAGGTAAGGGAGAGAAAAATAGAACCCGACACCAAGATTTATAGTGGTTCGGCTTCTTCCAAGCCTATATCTACTCCTCAAGATTTTTCTTGAGAATATTCACTAAGTTAGAATGCTTCACAGGTGCATTCAAAGCCTTACAATCTCAAGACTCCCCTTGAGAATATCTACCAGGATAGAAATATTTACGGGCACATTCAAATGCCTTACAATAGCCTCAAGATGATCCTACGAATACAACCCATGTTTTTTTCTAATCACTCTTGAGCTCTTCTTTGAAGAATGTCACTCATGACTCAAAGGATCAAGGGTGACTCACCCTTAAATACAATAGATGAAGTATTCAATGAGATTCTTACTCACTCTCTTTACAAATGATTAGTAATAAATGAGAAGCAAAGGGATGAGAGATCAAGAGCTCGAGTTAATGAGCAATAAATGAAAGCTTGAGGGTTTGATCTTTGATTCAAGCAATAGAACATAGATTTAAAGCTCCAGTGCTTTAAATGTCTAAGAAGTAACACCTTATATATTGTCTTGGAGATCAATGACCGTTGGAGGTAGGTAGAGGTATTAAATGAAAAAAATCAACCGTTAAACCTGGCGTCAAATTTAAAATTCTGTCGCAGGTGCCGACTCAAATCTATTTTGGATCGACACAAAACTTCTAGGGCTTGGTTCTCCAAGTGAATGGGTCGACTCATTTCTTTGTCGGTGTCGATACTAATTTCTGCGTTCTTCTCACCCACACAATGGTGTCAACTCAAAATCATTTGGGGTCGACTTGTTTAATACTTCAGTTTTCAAAGAGAATCTTTTGGTGTCGACACATTATATTTTGTGTCGACTTATAAATTTGTAGGAAGACTCAATTTTTTTGTGTCGACTCATGTTGCATTTTATGTTGACTCAAAAATCTACGGGAACACACAGTTGTTTTGTGTCAACTCAACTTTGCTTTGGTGTCGACTTAAAATTCTTAAATGACTTTAGTGAGTCTCGAAGAGTCATTTGGTGTCAACTCAAATTTCTATTTGTGTCGACTCATTTTGTTACAAAAGTTTCAGTTCTTTTGGGTCGACTTAAAATTTTTCTTGTTTCGACTCATTTAATATTACATGAAAGCATCTTAAGCAAACATATTAAGGTGTCAACTCAAATAGCTCAAAGGTGTCGACACACTTGAGAACATCAAGCATTCTTTGCCTTAAAGTGTCGACTCAAATATCAATTAGGGTTGACACAAAATATTCTTTTTCAAGAATTCATAAGTGTCAATTCATTTGATAAAGGAGTCAGCTCAAATGGCTAAAGATGTCAACTCATTTGTCATTTTGTGTCAATATTACTTTTTTAAAAATATTAAACATTATCTTTTTAAATCAATTTTATTTAGAAAATGAATTATACAAAATCATCAAAATCTAATTAATAAAAGAAACTCTTGAACTAACAATTCCATTAGGCAATATGTTTACCCACAAGACTAGCCCACTAATTTTGAATTCTTGGGCAAGACAAATAAAACCATCCCATCCCACCATATAGCCATGATTGTTTGTATTTAGCTTAGCCATGCAGGCTTAACACACATGTTGAGATCACACGCACCACAGCGTGTGAGCCGCAGGCGTCTTCTACCAAACAACCCGGGTGCTTGAATCTCCTTGCTTAAACCAGCGCGTATCCCTTCATCGTCAACCTCTTGAAATTAAAAACCAGCAATTGATTCCAAGACTCAACTTTGTTTACATCTTTAGATTAGAGAATTAAAACTCAAAATCGATAGAGATTTTATCCATAGATAGCACCGTAACAACTCCGGCCTTCTGAACATCTGCGCATACATCCGGAAAAAACCAAAAAGCTTATCCACCAAAATAACAAACTCCATATGCTAAAAAAAAATCAACTCCATTAACGCTGTGAACTTTGTTTGTCCAGAACTAGGCATTTGGGTCTGTCTATGCAACTAATTCCAGATCTAACCGCAAAACCGCGCCTGACCATGGAATGACCCATCAACAACTAAACAATATCTCTGAAACAAAATCTTCCATGGCCGCCCAACTCATATTTCCTGTTTAACATTTTCCAGAAGAAACTCTAAATAACTATACCAGTCTCATACTATGCCGACAAAAGCATAAGCTGACACTAGTTCACTTAACTTACACAACCTGTCGGGTTGAATAACAATTCCAGTGCATATGATCTTCTTTAACAAAATACCAACTCTGGTTTGTGGTGAAACCAACACTAGATCTTGGGCAAAATCCACAAAACCCGGGTACACGGATAATCGAAGCTAATCCATTAGAAACGCAAAATGCAGATAAGAGCCTTTATAATTTTCAAATACAACTAATATTGTACCAACATGAGGAAGCCTCCTAGCCCAGTGGTCGGTGCTTCATAGGCCCTCAGCAAGATTAAGGTTGGAATCCCGACAACTCCCCCTCCCACCTTGTAATAAAAGATATTGCACCAACTTCGGTCTCAATGTACAAAACACTAACGATTACTCTTTGATGGAAAAATCTATACTTGGATATGCTTTAGGATTTTGAAAACTCCAACAGATCTCCTCGCCTAAATCCAAACTTCTAGAGCTTTGACGCCACATTTGGAGCCATGAATAGTAGAGGAGAGCTTCTAGAGAGAGAAGCTCTCCCCCCTTAAAAGTGGTGTTTTGCGGGGGTTTTTCTCTAGTTACTTTTAAATGACCTGTGACCTACCATTTTTTTTGTTTTTCTTGATTTTTTTCAAAAATCAAGTGGCGACTCCATTTTCTACACGCGTTTGGATATTTTGGGTTTTTCATCATAAAAGAAATATTTTCTTTTCTAAAAAGAATGATATCTAACACATCACTTTTTGAACCCACCTGAAAATGTCCGCAAGTACATCACATCATTTCTGATTCGAGGGGCTGCCAAGACAGATTGACAACATCACCTTTCCCTAAACATGTTGAAATGGTTAAACCACCTAAGAGTTTCACCTTACCAAGACTCAAATCCTATGATAGTCACTCGGACCCTCACTCCTGTTGGAGACAAGACTGTCAAGATCTTTGTTTTTGCAAACGATTAACAAAAAAAATTAACTGGACGGACAATCGCCAAAATGGGCTCCAAATAAAACTTTTGATGACGAACGATCAAAATAAAACTAGTGCATCCGAAGTTAATTTAGAAGAATACATTTTTACCGGTCGAATCTTCAACTACGATTTGAATCTGAGTTGAAGCTCCTGTCAGATCTTCTACTGTATTTTCTTATGTAATTCCTGGATATAGTGTGGACTATAATCCTCTGAGATCTCATACCGACAAAATCAGGACAGCTTTAATCTTAGAAGACAAGTTATGAAACTGGTTTAGCCTACCCGCATATTTATAGAGTTACAGTAGGGATCTTAGAAGAAATTATGAGTAAGACTTCTAGTGGAACACAGACATGTATCAGCAGTTTCCACAATTAAGCAAGCCTTATAGCAGTATCTGCAATTATAGAAAACCAACAACGATTTCTGTAATTTCTATAAAAACACTTAATTATAGTTCACACCACTAAAGAACTATAATTGTACTCTGACCCATAATCTCAAGATCATATAGCATTGAGCTCCTGTTATTAAATGCTTACCATTTCTCCCCACGTTAAGATTTTCGATACCCATCAATTAAATTTAATTACTGACAATTTATTTAATCGACATCTTGATATTTCTTAAGCATTTCTGCTTAACTTATTTGACCGCCGGATAATCAAATTCACATGCAGGGTTTGGCCTGATCAAAACTTCTAAGCTTCCTTAAGGGGATATCGTCAATCTCGATCTTTCGAAACGTAAATTCTATCGATAATTAATATTCACCATATAAATAATATCGCCATGCAACTCACCGGGAATATTGGTCCGTATAAGATCGCATTCCCTAATGAATCAAAATAAAGAATATTAAATATATACAAATTGATAATTATTTCAAGATTAAGAGTATAAGCACTATTCATAATAATCTTAGAGTGTGAATTAATTTATATAGTCAATATAAAATTAATTTTTTCAAATGTTCCGTTCAATATACACAAAGTGTACTAACACAGAGAGTTAGAACAATAAACGACACTATTATCTGTTCCCCATAACCAAGATAAACCTACTAAAACTCGGTGCTGCAGTCGTACCGATGGTATGCCCATTTCTATCTAAACTGTGAATATAAAACTTCTATATTGTAACAACCTAAAATTTGATCTTCTGTGTGTAAGCTGTACTCTACACACCAGATTAAATACTATACAGAATATCAGACATCCATGCATAATATTGAAGAAATAATACACATATATTGCTCATAAAGATTATCATAAAATAAAAAATTAATTTTATTAAAAATTAAATTAAATACTAAAAACATGATTTTTAGTATATCAACCATAACAATCTCCCACTTATACTCAAAACCATACTACCATACATCTGACTCCCATGCTCTCTACATGACTATCAAAAGTCTTAACCGGTAAGCTCTTTGTAAAGGATCTGCATAGTTGTCTCTTAATGTAAGCTCTGTGTCTGACCGAAAATCTGAGTCTGTGTACTCCAAAGGTACCAGACTGTCTGCTTGGTAAACCAACATATAATCTTTAGTCTTTTTTAGGTACTTGATTATATTTTTTACCGCAGTTCAATGCTCCTGCCTTGGGTTAGACTGATATCTGTTAACCACACCAACGACAAAGAAGATGTCGGGTCTAGTGAAAAGTATAGCATACATAAGGTTTCCTACTGCCGAAGCATAAGAAACTGCCTTCATCTTCTCTATCTCATTAGGTGTCTTAGGGCACTGATCATTGGATAAAGTGATTCCATGTCTAAAAGAAAAAAATTATTTCTTGGAATCCTGCATGCTAAAACAAGCAAGGATATCATCGATATATTTTACTTGTGATAAGCCCAACATCCTTTGTTTTTTATCTCGCACAAGTTTGATTTCAAGAATGTGACTGGCTTCCCCCAAATCCTTCATATCGAACTGCCTAGATAACCGTACTTTAACTGTAGATAATGTCGCCACTTCATTTTTGATGAGCAAGATATCATCTACATAAGGTACTAGGAAGATTACTATGCTTCTATCACGCTTCTTGTACACACATGACTCATTCGAATTCTGATCAAAATAATAAGACTTAATGGCTTGATCAAACTGAGTATTCTAATACCTTAATACCTGCTTAAGTCCATAAATGGATCTCTTAAGCTTACATAACATATGTTCCTGGCCCTTTGGAATGAATCTGTTTGGTTGTGTCATATAGATACATTCGTCAAGACTTTCGTTAAGGAAAGCTTTCTGACGTCCATTTGACAAATTTTGTAATCGAAATAAGCAGCAATGGATAAGAGAATCTAGATAAACTTAAGCATGGCTACTAATGAAAAGGTTTTCTCATAATCGATCCCTTCTTTATGAGTGAACCCTTTAGCAACAAGCCTAGCATTGAAGGTTTTAACCTTCCCGTCTGCTCCTCTCTTTCTCTTGTAGACCCATTTGCATCTAATGGATTTTATCCCTTTAAGTAGTTCTACAAGTTTTCAGACCTGATTGGAATACATAGATTCCATCTCTGAATTCATAGCCCTTTGCCAAAGATCTGCATCTTTGTCATCAAGTGCTTCTTTGTAGTTACAGGGCTGGGTATCTAGTTCTACCAAAATCCTGTTAAAGGACTCTTCCAAGAACATATGCCGATCAAGATGATGAACAATCCTCCCATTATGATGAGGCATTACTTGTGTCTGTGTACTAGCAGTAACACGCTGTGCATCAGCACCCTGTTCTTGATTTATACCTGTCCCGATAATCCTCCCAATATGACAAGGTAATGGAATATCAGTGACTTATTATTTCGTTCTACTGGCATTTTCTCTCAGTTCTTTTAAAATAATTTTTCTATTGGGCATGTGGTCCATAATATAATCCTCATCTAAAAATTGGGCATTGGTGCTAACGATGACCTTCTGATCCTTAGAATTATAAAATAGACCACCCTTCATTCCCTTGGGATATCATATAAAGAAATAGACTTTTGTCCTTGGTTCCAACTTACCCGCGTTCCATTCCAGCACATGTGCTGGGCACCCCTAAATGTGAATGTGTTTCAGACTAGGCTTACGCCCAGTCCACAATTCTGTGAGAGTAGAAGGTACTGACTTAGAAGGTACCAAGTTTAGAATGTAAGCAACTGTCTCTAAAGAGAGTCCCCAAAACAAATTGGGTAAATTTGAATAACTCATCATAGGCCTTACCATTTCCATAAGAGTCATATTCTTTCTTTCTGCTACACCATTCTGCTGGGGAGTGCCAGGTGCAATCAACTAGGATGTAATCCCCTAGAATGATAAGTAGTCCTTAAACGCTTCTTTGCCTTCGCCTTGAATTCATTAAATTTCTCAAAGCATTCAGACTTACGGTGTATTAGGTAAATGTATCCATAACTTGAGTAGTCATTAATGAAACTAACAAAGTATTCAAAGTCATCCCTAGCTCGGATTGTCATAGGACCACACACATTAGAATGAACCAGTTTCAACGGTTCTATAGCTCTATAGCCTTTGGCCGAAAAAGGCCTCTTGGTTATCTTACCCTCTAAGCAAGATTCAAAGATTATAAATGCCTCCACTTCCAATGAACTCAAAAGTCCATATGCTACCAGTCTATTTATCCTTTTTAGAATAATATGACCCAAGCGTAAGTACCAGAGAAACGTTTGGTTCATTAAAGAAGAAAACTTTCTCTTATATGGTAATATAGATGTATTATTTGTTTTAGTTAGTTGTAGTGTAGGAGAGATTGAAGTAATAATATAAAGATCATCCACCATTGTACTAGAACAGATAACCCGTTTATTATCCTTAATAGCCACATAGTTATTAAAATAAACCAAATATCTGTCTTTAGCCAATCCAAAAATAAAAACTAAGTTTTTTCTTATAGCAGGTACAAAAAAATAATCTCTCAATATTAAAATCCGATCTCTACCAAAACTGAGAGTGACATCTCCTACTACAACTGTTGTTACCTTTGTATTATTGCCCATATGCAAGTAAATCTCCCCATCACTAAGTTTTCTGGTTTCCTAGAACCCCTACAATGAATTGCAGACATGATGAGTGGCTCTCGTATCTACACACCAATTACTAGTACATAACACCGCTAAATATGTTTTCACAACCAGTGAACATAAATTACCGTGTTTGTTCTGCCTTCTACGAAATACTGAACATAGCTTTTTCCAATACAGTGTCTGGTTGCATTGAAAACATATGCCTTTCGATTTTTTTACACCAGTCCATAGCCCACTAATTACCCTAAAAATCGTGTCTCCCTATTTCTAAACATTTTTCTTCTTCATGCCTTCGGCCCAAAGGAAGAATAGTTTTTAGAAACAAACACATTTCCCGGTATTGAAGGAATACCATTTATAATTAAAGTTATATTCAAGTTGTATTTTTAGTCAACAAAATTTAGTCCCGCTAGTTTTTTTTCTTTGAATATTAAAGCGAGTGGGTTGAAAACCATTTTAATTCTAAAAATCACATAATTAAAAAAAATCGTTAATTATGATGAGCAACTTAGAATAGCATGCCTGGTAATTTTAAAATTAATTCGCTAGCAACTTAGTAACTTGAGAATAGCATGCCTCAATAGGAGAACATTAACTATCCTTCATTAGACTAGACATGCCAATTTCTTTTAATTTTACAATCTAGACAACTGACCATACCAAGTAAAACAAAATAGCTGGCATAGCTTCAGTCCAATATATAATAGCAGTGACTCAAATGGAGATGATACTGTTATATACAGCTAAATGTTAACCATCACCTAATCCCAAATTAATCGCTTCGCAATGAACCCTTCAGATGTAGAAGTGGTCCACACTAACAATTATCTAAAATTATCCCTAAGCGAGATTTATACTGGCGATATTACAATTAATTTGTCCGTTTGAGAGGAAGGCCTTACTATCGACACGTAGAGTTTAATTACATTACTTACAAACTGCTGATGGAGACTGCAGAATTTATCTGTAAATAAATTTTTTTCCACTTAGATTTTTGAAATATTTTTTAGGGTTATAAAAATTATTTAATTAAAATAAATTTATTAATTTTGAAAAACACACATTCTAGAAGAATCAAACATCTTTCGTATATATGATTCTAAAGATTCTGGTTTATTAAACTATATTTTCGTGTTTAAATGCGTAACAAATAAAATTTAATAAATGCACAATTTTTCTCCATCTTTTCAGTTAAGATAGCGATTAAAGGTATTTATTTATTTTATTTTTCATTCTATTTTTTTTTTAAAAATAATAATTTATTTTCATTAAATATTTTTCTATTTATTTAATTCAAAAAATAAAATTAATTCTCACGTTTTTCCAAGATATCTGATTTTAAAAAAATCATCTTAAACGTGATATTTTGTAAGAAAATAAAATGTCTAAAGTTTTTCTATTTAATTAAAATTAATTAATTAAAAAAACTTAATTTTATTTTTTATTACAAAATATTTTAATTAAAATCAAAATTTTAAATTAATTAAATTAACATGATAAATAAAACATATATGCAATCTTCCACGCAATTCATAAATATATAAACGCAATATGCATATATCCCGATTTTATGATCCAAGTGAAAAGCTGAGACGTTTAAGTCTCCTAAAGAGGATAAGCTGTAATAATCCTCTTTTATCTCTGATTTCTATGTCCTGATTGCATCAGGATTTCCTGTTACTATCTGATATGTCAATATATATCATATCAGTCTCGTATATATCAGAATACACATCAAAATTAGCCCCAAGAGAGAGAAAGTTGCCAACAACCACTAGCCACCGCCGGCACCACCTTGCCGCTAACTTCAGGCAACTCCTGCCGCCTTATCCGAGTTTCATTTTTTACAAACTTTATACAGTTGAAAAGCTCTCAAAATATGAGATTTATTTGTCAATTGGAAACCAGTACAAAAAATGGCACAAACCTCAAAAAACGCTGCTGCCCGCCACAACACTGTGCCGCCAACTTTTTGAGGCTTTTTCGACCTCTTTTCGAACTCAATTTTTAACGTAATTTATATCAAAAGAAAGCTATCAAAAAGAAAAATGAAAACATCTTCTTGAAAACCGTCCAAAGAACTGCTGAAAAATTTGTCCAAAGCTGTTGCCGCCGCACCTCAGCGCCACCGCCTGGAACTGCCAACTTTCTGAGACCGTTCCAGCCTCATCCGAACTCTGTTTTTGACGTTCTTTATATGGTTAGAAAGATCTCGAAGAGTAGAATCTTTCTATCAAAAAAATTGCTCAAAAATAGCCCAAACAATTGTTAAAAAATAACCTGGAATCTGCTGCCGCCACCAACCTGTTTGCCGCATGTTTGGGTTATGATTGTGGTCCAGTTTTTTTAGTTTTTGACAGTATTTTGAGGTATATTTTACTGTAATTTTATGTTTAAAAAATTATCCAAAAATATTTTCAAAAATGGCCCAAAAAATCATTAAAATCGTCGCCGAACAACTGCCGGAAAAGCTACTAGAACTGGGTTATTTTGGTGATTTTTTTCTCGCTTCTTTTGACTTGTTTCTTATACTATTTTTTTATTTATAAATACTGTAAAAAACTCACTGAAAAAAGTCGCTTAAAACCATTAAAAACTTACCGCGATTCGTGGCACGTAAAATTCCAAACCACCGCCGGTGCTGCCTCCATTCTTAGATATGTTCAACATACTTTTAAATAATCTAAACAGATATTTTAAAAATAAAAACTAACTATTACATCGATCCTATATTCTGAAGGCTCACATTCGATCTATCACGGTCAACCCCCATGATTAAAAATAATAATTATCATTCACAAGTCATTCAATCAAATATGAATTAATGACGATCATAAAACTAGGATTAAAACGTCTGCAAAATAAAATTAGTAATAATTCTAAAACTACTCGACCCCGATAACCAAAAATAAAAAACAAAACGGTTCGGTTGCCAATTGTTGGAGGCAAAACTGCCAAGATCTTTATTTTTTCAAACGAGTAACGAAAAAATTAACTGGACGGGCAATCGCCAAAATGGGCCCCAAATAAAACTTTTGTTGACGAACGATCAAAATAAAACTCGTGCATCCGAAGTTAATTTAGAAGAATACATTTTTACCAGTCGAATCTTCAACTACGATTTGAATCTGAATTAAAACTCATGTCAGATCTTCTATTATATTCTCTTATGCGATTCCCGAATATAGTATGGACTATAATCCTCTAAGAACTCATACCAGTAAAATCAATATGCGGGTAGGCTAAACCAGCTTCATAACTTGTCTTCTAATACTAAAGATGATAGAAGACAAGTTACAGTAGGGACCTGAGAAGTAATTATGAGTAAGACTTCCAGTGGAACACAGACACGTATTAGCGGCTTCCACAATTAAGTAAACCTCATGGCGGTATCTGCAATTATGGAAAATCAACAGTGATTTCTGTAATTTTTATAAAACACTGAATTACAGTTCATACCACTAAAGAACTAAAATTGCACTCTGACCCATAATCTCAAGATCATATAACATTGAGCTCCTGTTATTAAATGCTTACCATTTTTTCCCACGTTAAGATTCTCGATAACCGTCAATTAAATTTAATTACTAGCAATTTAATTTAATCGACATCTTGATATTACTTAAACCCTTCCGCTTAACTTATTTGACCACCGGATAATCAAATCCACTTGCAGAATTTGGCCCGGTTAAAATTTATAAGCTTCCTTAAGGGGGTATCGTCAATCCCAATCTTTCGGGACGTGGATTCCGTCAATAATTAATATTCACCATATAAATAATACCGCCATCCAACTCACCGAGAATATTGACCCATATAAGATTGCACCCTCTAATGAATCAAAATAACGAATATTAAATATATGCAAATCAATAATTATTTTAGAATTAAGAGGGATAAGCACTATTCATAATAACCTTAGGGTGTGAATTAATTTATATCGTTAGTATAAAATTAATGACTCCAAATGTCCCGTTCAATACACACAAAGTGTATTAGCACAAAGAATCGAAATAATAAACAACGCTATTATCTGTTCCCCGTAACCAAGATAGACCTACTAAAATTCTGTACTACAGTCATACCGATGGTATGTTCATTTTCATCTAAACTGTGAACATAAAACTTATATTCTACAATAACTTAAAATTTAATCTTCTATGTGTACGCCGTACTCTACACATCAGATTAAATACTATACAGAATATCGGACATCCATGCATAATATTGAAGAAATGATACACATACACTGCTCATAAATTTTTTTATAAAATAAAAAATTAATTTTATTAAAAATAAAATAAAATACTAAAAATATAATTTTTAGTATACAAATCCTAATAACTCCCACATCCACCACTACAGACAGAGGATGACTTTATGGAGCGGCAACGACGCCCTTATGTGCAAAATCTTCCCCTCTAGCTTTAGGGAGGTCAGGTTGAGATGGTATGATCGAATCTCACCCCGGTCAGTGACAAACTAGCAGGACCTTTCCAAAGGTTTCATGACTTGGTTCGTCACCAACACTAAAATCCCCAAGGAGATTGACTCCTTGATAGCGCTCATGAAGGAAAAGAAGGAATCCCTATGCGACTACACCACAAAATACCACGAGAGTGAGACCCCTTACTAAGCTATGGGCCACCTCTCATCCTTAGAGGAATTGATCATATAAAGTTAGCGACCACTCACGGCGAACTCGGTGGCCCATAGAGCCGGGGCGACATTTGGCCTCTCCTCTTTTAGGTATTGGTCCCCAATTGAGGTGTCGTCACCGCAAAGAAACGGCGTTGCTGAGCCAATCGACCATCTAGGGAGGTGGCTGGTCAACACCTTGAGGTCTCTTGCTCGGCAAATGGTGGCTGTGACGTGGCCACTCCTTTTGTGTCAGGTGGTGGTGAAGGCAGAATTTCTAGAATGGGCTTCCTTGGCAACGGTTGTGGCAACGTAACCCTCACTACTGGAGTGGTTGAGGTGTAAGCCACGTTGGGGCCCAAGGCCGCCCCCTGAGGTTAAACATCATCTTGACTCTCAGTATAATCACTAAAAGTGGTGCGTTGACTGGAGTTGGTTGCTCGACGAGTGTTGGGGCTAGTATGGGTGCATGTGGAAGAGCTCTTGACCGAACTGCTCCACAGTGTTGAATGACTCTCTTATAATTGGGTGTGTAATCAAGCAAGACTGGTGTAGAACGATCGTCCCTAATGGCCAAGTAGCGCTGTACCTCGGTGGTGTTGGACTGTCTTTTTCGCTGCTTGATGAGGGTCACCTCTGCAAAAGGAAATAGATGAATATGAGTAAACATAGAAGAATGTGAGGCTATATGAAAATAAAAACAAGTGCAAGGTAGCTAAACAAACCTTGTTTCCTGAGGACCTTGGGCATTGATCGGCCCACATTTTCATTAGGGGAAGGCCAAATTTTGAAGTCCCCGCCAACCAGGATGTAGTCATTGTCATGTTTTTCTGGCTCTAGAAAAATTGTGCACTAGGTAGTAGGTTTTGTCTTGGCTATGGTAGAGCGTGTAGCTATAAAATATCTCGGGGACATCGAGACTCAAATCGGTTGATCTTGGTCACCCCATCACTACTTGGATAAAATTGATAGACATTTGCTGGGGCATAAGACGAAACTAGCCTATCATCTCCCTAAGGAGGGGATCAGTGGGGAAACGGGCCCGTATCTCTATAGATGAGGCGATGGGAAAGGCTACCTTGTCTCCCCTTCCAAGAATGGTATCCCTCGTTACATTTGGATCATAATAATAGAGTGTGACCGAGGGAGGGATATTATACTTGTCTTGAAAAGCGGTCAAGGCGGATGGGGTATTAAGCTCCATTACAAACATCCCTTTTCTAAGCATGGTTCATAAGTTAAGAGGAGAATAAGGGGAAAAGAAAACTACCTACCCAGAAACCCTTACCCAAAAGGAAAATCAAAACCCAAAAGGCAAATCGAAAATGTTCTTTAGGTAAGAGGGAAGAAAGAAACAAAAACTAAAAGCAAGACAAAGGCGAAAACGACTAAGAAGGGAGAAAACAAAATAGAAAAGGAATTTTTCAAAAGCAAAATGAGATAGATATTGTTGGAGGTAAATTGCCAAGATCATTGATTTGTAAATAATTTTTTAAAAAAATAAAACTGGATGGGCAATCGCCGGAGGGTTTAATAGGGTTGATTCCCCCCATGAATAGATATTTTATAATAAATTAAATAATTCAGATAAAAACTTTTTGATGTCGAACGATTAAAATAAAAATTTGTGCCACCACAGTTAATTTAGATGAATACCTTTTTGGTTGATTCTTCAACTACGAATTTTGATTTCCCAAGTTGAAACTCCGATCAAACCTTCTACAGTATTCCCGATGCGATTTCTAAACGTAGTGTGGTCTGCGATTCTTCGAGAACTGGTACCGGCAGAACCTAGACAACCTTAGTCTTGAAAGACAACTTTTGAATTTGGTTCAGCCTACCTGTATATTTATAGTGTAGCGACTTTGACCTTTCATATTTTTGAAGCATTAATGAAAACGTATGTGTTATGTCCAGTGGGGATGTTTGGGAGTGCAAATCGTGCGTGAGAATTAATTTTTGGGTTTTTATGTACTCGATGATGATGATTGAAAGTGAATTCCTATAGGAGGACATCGTTGTAAGGCGTTTGGCTTGTGCTTGGACTCGATTTTGGCAGCTTCTGTTCAGGGTGTCTCCCAGCATTGACCGCTCGAGCGGTGGGGAGCCCGCTCGAGCAGACTGATGGCAGAGAGTTTCTAGGGTGTGACCGCTCGAGTGGTGGGTGTTCGCTCGAGCAGACTGTCGCGGAGCAGACTCTTTAAAAAGGTCGCGTGGGGCTTTTTCTTCCCATTCTTTTCTTTCCTCTCTCTGTAAAGTGTGAATGAGGGTTAAGATTGAGTTTGAGAGTTGTTTGGAGCTTCTTTGGGTGAGATCTCTCACTTCCTCTCGGTGGCTCAAGCGTTGGAGGCCCGATCTTGGTGTTGGAGAAGCTTCTCTCACCATGCGGTTGGAGATCTTCGCGGATAGAACTCGTTTAAGGCTTTCTCTAATGGATCTAGCATCACTAAGGTAGGATCTAAGACTTTCTTGGAATATTTTTGTGATATGTGTTGTGCTATCCAATTTATGAACACAAAAGCATGAAATACATGTTTTCAAATCCCTAAATTGAAGTTTGATGATAATGGAGGTTTAATCTTGAATCTACGAAGGATTTAACATGTTTTTATCTTGCCAATGTCATTTATGGTGGTTGGATTGCAAAAAATGAGAAACTAGGGTTTGGAATTTGAGCTAACGTTGTGAAAAATTGGGGTTTTAGGTTTAGAGAACCGGTATGATGAAATTAATGGGATTGTTGGTTAAATTGATGGTTGTTATAACCTATTGTAAGCTTAATTTTATAAATCTACGTGGCACATGTTGATGTCAAGTATAAATTTTGGGTTTTAATGGATAAAGCCGATGAATTTGTGAATTTGAAACCATATGATGGTTAATATGGGTATGAACTATAAAACAATGAAATTGTGAATAATGGGGAACCTTTAGGGTTGGACTCGCATGTGTATGTGGTGTAGGTTTGGTGAGAGGAACCATTAAGGTTGGACTGTGAATGTGTGTGTTGTTTTATGATATGATAAAAAGGACCGATTTGTGGATCCAAGGGATCGTTTAAGGTTGGGCACAAGTTTCTCCTCGGTGAAAGATCAAAAAACTGCGTAGATTGGGTTCTCTGCCCGCCGGCTAGTGAACTGGGAAAGTGCTAGTTGAGTCAGGGTATAGCACGTTCTATTACTTCATGGAGCCTGTGTAGCCAGATTGAGTGTAACGTTACAGGGGTCTATACGCTCGTCCGACACTGGTGCCTATGTTTTGAACCACGTGTTGGTAAAGTGTGTAAAATGCCAACAATGTGTGTGTTGGCGTGCGTTGGAGTGTGTTGTAAATAATCGGGTTGGTAAAACCATAATCTGAAAATGAAACAAATGGTAAAATGTGTTGGATAATGGGAGATGGTAAAGGAATTGGGTTAATGAAACTTTAAGTGAAGAAATTGAGAAGATTGTGAAATGTGAAAACATGTTCGGTTGATAGAAAGAAATAAAATGTGTTTGGTTAATTAAGAATGGTAAATTGGATGATTTCGTGAAAACTAAAAAGTATGGAACAATAACCTTTTTTCCTATAAATTTGGTTATGCAATGGGATTTATTTGGAAATAAACAATATGTTTTGATTAAACTTACGTGTGCACCTTGCATAACCATCTTCGCATATCATGCATGTATTTGAGGTTAGTATTGTTCCTACGAGTTTCAGCTCATGCTGTTTAACAACCTTACAGGTGAAAGCGGGATGAAGATTATGGACTGAGACAGCAATCATTGGATCTTTGACGTAATGTAGAGAGTTACATTACTGTGGTTAGTTAGTTTTTGAGAAATGGAAGTGTGAAGATGTAAAGTTTTTTTTTTTGTAAAGTTATGTTTTGAATATTTGGAATGTTGTAATTGAGGGTGTGAATATTGTGTTGTAAGGCCTTAGAGCCATATATTCATGTTGTGCATGCATGTGAGACCGTTTATTGTATAATGGTTGAACGCTTTAACTTCTATTTCTGATGATTTTTGTTAATGAAGTTGAAATCTTAATTTTTCATGGAAAGGATGGACATTTTAAGCTTTTATGAGTACTTAAAATCTTGTTTTAAGAGTTTGAATTCATGTTCCAAGAAGAAGAAGAAATGGTTGTTATTCTTAGCCTTAGGAAAAATTTCACAGTTTTGAGACAGGGGGTCTCGGATGCCTGACTGCTCGAGCGATCAGTAGTCCGCTTGAGCAGGGCTTGCTGGATGCGTTGTGCTAAAAGAAGTTTAAAACAAGTTTTTCTTAAAGGAGTTTTGGACATAAATGGGTTATTTAACGGCATAATTTTTAGAAGTATATTCGGATTATATTAAAACGGATTCGAGGCATTACAAATGGTATCAGAGCTATAGGTTAGAATACCTAGGAACCGTGGGAATGATTAATCCGTTACGTGGGAGTTTGCATTGATGTGTGGCATTCATGTATTAGTGTGCTAGCATGAAATTTCATTAGAATATTTGACATTTTCATGCTTTGTGCATAGAGGTTGAATCTTTGGGATGATGTGTCTTGCCCTTGGGCGTCCAGTCGACTAGTTTGGGGTTCATGTTAGAAAGGCGTTTGGCCAACGTCCATTCTAGCGAGAAATTCAAACGAGTTACCCAGATTGATGTGTCACTCTTAAAGATTTTCTTTGGTATATGGATGTGTGATTATGTGTTGGTGTGATAAGATTAGGTGTTGAGTAGTATGTGGCTTTAGAAGGTAAGTTGAGTTTAGCCCGGTTGAGTATTATGATATCCTTGTGATAGGAGCTGTCCTTGAGGGACTATGATAAGTTGTGGTCAAGATTATGGTATAGGTCGTGGAAGTGTAAACTAGTGATTAGTGATTGTTGTAAGTATAAGCTTGTGAGATGACCATTGTGTGAGATGAGCATTGATTGTTTAGGGTGTGCTGTGCCCATGTGAGTTGTGGGTGATCGTAGTTAATTGCCTGTTGTGTGTTATGCTACTAGTAGTTTAACAAATAGATATGATAAAGTGTTCAGAACCTCTTGGAGGTTGTTTATTGTGATTGGGTATAAGATGTGGTTATGGGTGTGTTAAGGACTATGTACGTCATGAGCCATGCTATGTCATGAGCCGTACTGTGTCATGAGTCGTGTACCCCGAGATTGGATATGGACGGGAGCATAGTGGACGAGAGCGTAATAATCATCGGCCCAAGGTAGATTAGAGAATTTGAGCTTAGACAGTATTTGAAAATGTTCCTTCCTCTACGGGGTGTTGTTGGTGACCACAGTGGTACTTGTGACTCGAACGTCTGTGTGATGATCCTTGTATTTCTTTCGCGGCGTGATGCTAAGCCGTATTTCTTGATAAAAGTTGAAAATCGTATAAAGGATGGATATGCGGGTTAGAGATGTTGTCGATAGGTTGATCACCGAGTGATGTGCATATACATATGATGAGATGTATGTCGGAGATGGTTGTGATTTAGTGTGTAATAGTTTAAGGTCATTTGGAGAAATCTCATGGAGTAAAGGTTTGTGGTTTAAATTATCACTCTCATGATTGGGAACTTACATGTAGTGCAAGGCGTTTGGTAGGTGTAAGTGTGAGAGGCTGGTAGAGCCTGAGATGGATGTTATTAATGTAGTTGGCTTGGTCATCTTAGGATGACGTGTCGGTGGAAAGAGATTCCTTGAAAGTACGATGATTAATGGTTTGTGATCTGACATAAGGCCTAGGGATGGCGGTATCGTTTGGCCTAGAATTGGGAGGTGAGGTTTGTTTGATTTCTGTTGTGGATAATCATTTTCATGATTTGATAGCTATGTGCCTGGATGAAGCTATGGTGTGAGTAGTTTTGGATCTTTTGTGAGACAACGTAATCGCTTTAGTGTTTCTCCCCTACAAGTGCCAAAAGCATGACATCTGAAAGCCCATGGTAAGTGTTAACGGTGTGATTGATCTAATCGCTTAGTTGATATGTCTTGACTGTGATACTCCTTGAAGAAGTAAGAGTTGTTGGTGATTGAATATGTAGTGTAGAGATGGTTATGTTGCCTTGTCCCTATAAGTGAAATGTGGAGTTGGTGGGCAAGAATCGTGGATCCGAAGGGGTAAGCAATTGTTTTTATGCATAGGTTGTAGAAGTATGGGTGATGTTCGTATAGTCATGAGGAGTTAGGGGTAACTCTGGGTGAAAGGTTTCGGTTTCAGCCATCTTCGACCGAGTGCTTTACGCTTTCTTTTGTGGATGTACTTAGCTGTGAGCTCTATACGGTAATATAGCAGTTATTTATCCGTTGAGAGTCATATTAGTCTAGTACCATCTTGTAAAGACAAACCTTGGGATAACGTGAATGGAAGGAACTATGTTTTTCTAGATACCCAATGATGGGCTTGTGGACGCGTGAGATGCGTCACTAGAAGGTAAAGAAGTTAAGGGTAGTCGAAGAGTATGAACGGAGTTTGAACCTGAGAACTGAGTAGAACGAGTGATATGATTGTAGTGATCGAGATCGACGACATTTGCATTATGGCAGTTGATGATGATGTAAGGACAAGTGGATAGTATTTTTCTTGAACGTACTTGGAATGTGGTAGCATTGAGTAAGGACTTCTGGTCAACCTTTTCTTTTTCTGAGCGCAGAGGGGGCTATCTTGTGGGTGGTTATTTTTTGTGAGTTATTCTATCTTTGTAGGACATAAGGGTTAATACCTTAAGTGATTGTTGACTAAGTTGATTTCTGAAAGGAATTCCCATGGATTCTATACCTAGTTGTGATTCTTGAAATTGTGCCATGTGAGCTTGTACCGCTGCGATCGAATGATTGTAGGATTGATTCCTTGTAATTTCTTGATGAAGAGTTGTTTGTTCTATTTCATGAGCGTACGTGTTTGGTTCATATCCTTTAAGTTTTTGGATTGATAAGCCTTGAGTGTTTATCCATCATCAACGGGAGAATCAGCATTAAGACTTAGAACTTCTGTGTGTGGAGGTTAGATGAAGATTGACTGATAGATGCATGTAATGAGTGTTCTGGTTTGTGTGGGAATGTTGACATCCTTGGTTCTTATTAGTAACCAATAAGATTTGTGCTGAATCTTTTGCGACTGTGTTGATTTGCTAATATGGCCTTGGTAACCCGTCATGAGTATCAATTTGTGTTCTATTGATGTGGGAGTTGTTCGGCTAGCTTGGAGTTGACGGTAGGGTGCCCATTCGAGGTAAAGAGACAAGCTATAGATAATAGAGTTGAGAGTATCAAGATAATGTGATAAAGGTGTGATTCACAAGAAATTTGGTATTGAAGAGACATCATCGGTGTGGTTTGTTTGAGTTAACAGGTTTGTCAAATTCGAAATGGAACGATCTTATTGTATGGAAGAAGAATTTTCTTATAAGGGTGCTTAGGTTCGATTGATGAGTAGCATGGGCAGTGTAATGTGATAAGTTGGTGTTAATGTGTTGAAGAGATAAGTGTATGAGTATGGGTGTTAGGAGAGTAAGAGGATGGTATGCGGATTGAGTAGCGTGGTTCTTTCATGGTATGTCGTGAGTGGATAGAATGTCTAGAGAAGTTGCGTATAAGATGAAACTATTTAAGGTAAGAGGCGGGTTTTGATTGGTTACAGAATGGGAAAGATATGAATAGATTGAGTGGCGTTGGTGAGTGATAAGAGAATCACGTGTTGGTATTATCAAATAGAGGATTGTTATATGTGTGATGTGGATATGGAAACAAGGTGTGAGCATACACACGAGTGTTGACGGACAGCGTAACTAGTAGTTACCTAGAACTAACCAATCGATTAAGTATAAAACGTTGTAAATTTGAAAGGCCAATATGCGTAGTATGAGTAAAGATAAATGTTGTATGGGATTCATTGTAAGGATGAGAAATTGACTAAGAGTCTGTGGTTTAATGGTGGAATGTGGGCTTACGGATGTGCTTGATGATGTGGTGTGGGACGTTGTTGGATTTGTGTAGAGAAGAGTATGCAAGTAGAAGATTGTGTTTGTATTGTGCTAATGATCCAAGTGACTCAAAAGGAGTTCGTGTGACCGTGGGGATCCGAATAGTTATGGTGCTGGGGTGATATCCTTAATTGTTTAAAACCTTGGAGGTGGCAGTGATAAGACCCTTAGTGTTTTCGTGATAGGAAAGTTGTGATTTGTGGACAAGGAAGCGGTTGAGGATTGACAAGGAGTAGAGATTTACTCTGGACTTCTTATACATGTTCTTTTGAAGTTTTTGATGACCTACATGAGTTCCTTTCTCTGGAACCGAGTGTTCGTTGTTTCTACTCGGGAATGAGCATCTCATCAGCGTAAGTGATAGTGTCCCTGACATACGTGGAAAGATGGTGTGATAACAAGTTTTGTAATCAGAAATTGACCGCGAAACTTGAACAAAATGTAAGTATGTATATTGTTGAGGCCTAGCAACGTGTAATGGTTCTTATAAGAATAATCTTCTGTGTGTATTTTGGTATGAAAATGAGCTAGTTTGCGGCAGTTCGTACAAGATTGCAATCGTTACAAACAGATGTGGAATGTATTGAAACCAGTACGGGTTGTGGATTAGTTTTGTGCAATACGCGTAATTGTTTGGATTGATCACATCTAAGGTGGGTTGCGTTATAGTGCCTCGGTGACGTGAGTTGGATCCCAATTCGACAACGTTAGAGTAACCCGTGTTAGTGGGACCGTTTGTGGGAGGACAAATGGCATGGATGTTGTTGATTATCAATGACCAGTCAGTTGATTCAAGTCCCAGTGTTGAATTTCGAGGACGAAATTTCCTAAGTGGGGGAAGTTGTAGCAACTCGGACCTTTCATATTATTGAACTATTAATGAAAACGTATGTGTTATGTCTGGTGGGGATGTTTGGGAGTGCAAATCGTGCATGAGAATTCATTTTTTGGTTTCTATGTACTCGATGATGATCATTGAAAGTGAATTCCTATAGGAGGACATCATTGTGAGGCGTTTAGCTTGTGCTTGGACTCGATTTTGGCAGCTTTTGTTCAGGGTGTTTCCCAGCGTTGACCGCTCGAGCGGTGGGGAGCCTGCTCGAGCGAACTGATGGTAGAGAGTTTCTGAGGTGTGACCGCTTGAGCGGTGGGGGTCCGCTCAAGTGGACTGTCGCGGACCAGACTCTTTAAAAAGGTCATGTGGGGCTTTTTCTTCCCATTCTTTTCTTTCCTCTCTCTCTCTCTAGAGTGTGAATGAGGGTTAGGGTTGATTTTGAGAGTTGTTTGGAGCTTCTTTGGGTGAGATTTCTCGCTTCCTCTCGGTGGCTCAAGCGTTAGAGGCCTGATTATGGCGTTGGAGAAGCTTCTCTCACCCTGCGGTTAGAGATCTTCGTGGATGGAACTCGTTTGAGGCTTTCTCTTCTGGATCTAGCATCCCTAAGGTAGGATGTAAGACTTTCTTGGAATCTTTTTGTGATGTGTTGTGCTTTCCAATTTGTGAACACAAAAGCATGAAATACATGTTTTCAAAGCCCTAAATTGAAGTTTGATGATAATGAAGGTTTAAATTTGAATGTACAAAGGATTTAACATATTTTTATCTTGACAATGTCATTTATGGGGGTTAGATTGCAAAAAATGAGAAACTAGGGTTTGGAATTGGAGCTAATGTTGTGAAAATTGGGGTTTTAGATTTAGAGGACCAGTATGATGAAATTGATGGGATTGTTGGTTAAATTAATAGTTGTTATAACCTATTGTAAGCTTAATTTTAAAAATCTACATGGCACATGTTGATGTCAAGTATAAATTGTGGGTTTTAATGGATAAAGTTGATGAATTTTTGAATTTGAAACCATATGATTGTTAATATGGGTATGAACTCTAAAATAATGAAATTGTGAATAATGGAAACATGTAACGATATGGGTTTAACGAGAGGAACCTTTAGGGTTGGACTCGCATGTGTATGTCGTATGAATTTGGTGAGAGAAACCATTTGGGTTGGACTCACATGTGTGTGTTATTTTATGATATGATAAAAAGAACCGGTTTGTGGATCTAAGGCATCATTTAAGGTTGGGCACTAGTTGCTCCTCGGTGAAAGACCAAAAAACTGCACAGATTGGGTTTTCTGCCCGCCGGCTAGTGAATCGGGAAATGACGAGTCGAGTCAGGGTATAGCATGTTTCGTTACTTCATGGGGCTTGTGTGGCCGGGTTGAGTGTAACGTTACAGGGGTCTATACGCTCGTCTGATGCCAGTGCCTATGTTTTGAACCACGAGTTGGTAAAGTGTGTAAAGTGCCAACAATGTGTGTGTTGGCGTGCGTTCGAGTGTGTTATAAATAATTGGGTTGATAAAACTTTAATCTAAAAATGGAACAAACGGTAAAACGCGTTGGATAATGGGAGATGTTAAAGGAAATGGGTTAATGAAACTTTAAGTGAAGAAATTGAGAAGATTGTGAAATGTGAAAACATGTTCGGTTGATAGAAAGAGATAAAATGTGTTTGGTTAATTAAGAATGGAAAATTGGATGATTTCGTGGAAACTAAAAAGTATGGAACAATAACCTTTTTCCTATAAATTTGGTTATGCAATGGCATTTATTTGGGAATAAACAATATGTTTCGATTGAACTTACGTGTGCACCTTGCATAACCATATTCGCATATCATGCATGTATTCGAGGTTAGTCTTGTTCCTACGAGTTTCGGCTCATGTTATTTAACAACCTTTAAGGTGAAAGTGGGAAGAAGATTAAGGACTGAGACATCGGTCATTGGATCTTTGACGTAATGTAGAGAGTTACATTACTGTGGTTAGTTGGTTTTTGAGAAATGGAAGTGTGAAGATGTAAAGTTATGTTTTGAATATTCAGAATGTTGTAATTTAGGGTTTGAATATTGTGTTGTAAGGCCTTAAAGCCATATATTCATGTTGTGCATGCATGTGAGACCATTTATTATATAATGGTTGAACACTTTAACTTCTGTTTATGATGATTTTTGTTAATGAAGTTGAAATCTTAATTTTTCATGGAAATAATGGACATTTTAAGCTTTTATGAGTACTTAAAATCTTGTTTTAAGAGTTTGAATTCATGTTCTAAGAAGAAGAAGAAATGGTTGTTATTCTTAGCCTTATAAAAATTTTCGCAGTTTTGAGAAAAGGGGTCTTGGGTGCCTGACCGCTCGAGCGGTCAGTAGTCTACTCGAGTGGGGCTTGCTGGATGCGTTCTGCTAAAAGATATTTAAAACAAGTTTTTCTTAAAGGAGTTTTGGACATAAACGGGTTGTATAAAGGAAGAATTTTCAGAAGTATATTCGAATTATATTAAAACAGATTCAATGCATTACATATAGGGTTACAACAGATACCTATAGAGTAATTATGACATAGACTTCTAGTTAACCCAGATATCCTTCTAGAAATTTTTGTAAATATGCAAACCTCTCAACGGTTCTTGTAATTATGAAAATCCTGCAGCGGCTTTTGTAATTTTCATAAAACACTAAATTACAATTCATACAACTAAATAATTGTAACTGCACTCTTAGTTATAATTTCAAGACCAATTTACATTGAGTTTCTGTTATTAAATGCTTAACTTATCTCCCCACATTAAGATTTTTAATACCCGTTAATTAAATCTAATTACAGACAATTTAATTTAATCAGCATCTTTAAAATTTCTTAAACCCTTCTGCTTAATTTATTTAACCGCCGAATAATCAAATCCACCTACATGGTTTGGTCCGATCAAAACTTATAACTTTCCTTAAGGAGGTATCGTCAATCCCGAACAATTGAGACGTAGATTCCGTCAATAACTAATATTCACTATATAATTAATACTGTTATCCAACTCACCCGAACTATTGACTCATAAAAGATCGCACTCTCTAATAAATCAAAACAATAAATATTAAATATGCTCAAGTAATATTAGATATACCCAAATATAGTCATATTCAATACACTACCATATTCAACACGCACAAAGTGTACTAGCACAACGAGTCGGAATAATAGAAGACGCTATTATCTATTACTCGTAACTAAGACAGGCATACTAAAATTATGTATTACAGTCATACCGTTGGCTTGTCCAATTTTATCTAGACTGTGAACAAAAATTTATATTCTGCAAGAACCTATAATCTGGTTTTCTGTGTGCACGCCGTACTCTACACACCAGATGAAATACTATACAAAATAAAATACATTTATGCATAACATTTAAAGAAATGATATAGCATACATTACTCATTAAGATTCTCATAAAATAAAAAAATAATTTTATTAAAATAAAATTAAATATTAAAACTAAATAAAATATATGGCTTTTAGTATACAACCCTAACAATCTTCCACTTATATTCAAAATCATGCTGCCATACATCTGACTCCCATATACTCTACATGACTATCAAAGTCTTAGTCGGTAGGCTCTTTGTAAAAAGATCTGTAAGGTTTTCCCCTAATGCAATAGTGGTCACAACAACATCATCTCTCTATACAAATTCTCGTATCAGGTGATACTTACGCTCGATGTGCTTTCCTTTCTTGTGGACTCTTAGTTCCTTCAAGTTTGCAACCGCTCTGCTATTGTGACAATAAAGTGTAATAGTCGACTGAATTGAAAGTACCACATCTAGATCCAACAGGAAGCTCCTAAGCTAAACGGTCTCCTTGGCTGCTTCAGAAGCTGCCACGTACTCGGCTTCCATAATGGAATCAGCAATGTAGGATTGCGTAATACTCCTTCAACTTATAGCTCTACCTCCCAAGGTAAACACATATCATGAGGTAGACTTATGAGAATCTTTGTTTGACTAGAAGTCCGAGTCTATGTTCCCTAAAGGTACTAGACGGTCTGCCTAGTAAACCAACATATAATTTCTAATCCTTTTCAGGTACTTGATTATATTTTTTACCGCAGTCTAATACCCCTACCCTGGGATAAACTGATATCTGCTAACCATGTCAATGGCTAAGCAGATGTCGAGTCTAGTATAAAGCTAGCATACATTAGGCTTCTTACTACCGAAGCATAACAAACTGCCTTCATATTATTTATCTCATCAGGTGTCTTAGGACACTGATCCTTGGATAGAGTAATTCTATACCTGAAAGGAAAAAATTCTTTCTTAGAATCATGCATGCTAAAACGAGCAATGATGTCATCGATATACTTTACTTGTGATAAGTCCAACATCTTTTGTTTTTCATCTCACAAAAGCTTGATTCCAAGGATGTGACTGGCTTTTTCCAAGTCCTTCATATCAAAATACATAGATAACTATACTTTTACCAAAGATAACACCCCCGCATCATTTTTGATGAGCAAGATATCATCTACATAAAGTACTAGAAAAACCACCATGCATCTGTCATGCTTTTTGTACACAAAAGACTCATCTAGACTTTGATCAAAATCATAAGACCTTATGGCTTGATCAAACCTATTATTCCAATACCTTGATGCATGCTTAAGTTCATAAATGCATCTTTTAAGCTTGCACAACATGTGCTCCTGGCCTTTTACTATAAAATCGTCTGGTTATACCATATATATACACTCATCAAGACTTTCGTTAAAAAAAGCTGTCTTGACATCTATTTGCCAAATTTTATAATCGTAATGAGCCGCAATGGATAAGAGAATCTGGATAAACTTAAGCATGATTACCAGTGAAAATGTTTTCTCATAATGGATCCATTCTTTCTGAGTGAACCCTTCTTTCTAGCTTTGAAGGTTTTAACCTTCCACTCTGCTCATCTCTTCCTCTTGTAGATCCACTTACATCTGATGAATTTTATCATTTCAAGTGATTCTACAAGTTTTCAGACATGATTAGAATACATAGATTCTATCTCTGAATTCATAACATTTTGCCAAATATCTACATCTTTATCTTAGAGTGCTTCATTGTACTTACAGGATTCGGTATCTAGTTTTTCCAGGATCCTTTCAAAAGACTCTCTCAATAACATATACCGATTAGGTTAATGAACAACCCTTCCACTACGAAAAGACACTACCTGTGTCTATGTACTAGCAGTAACACGCTGTGCAGAATCTGAACTATAACACACTCGAACGCAAGTAGTCCCTAAACTCTTCAAATGGGTACTTTCTACCACGGTCGAATTGTAGTGATTTGATACTTTTACCCAGACGCTTTTCTGCCTCCGCCTTGAATTTTTTGAATTTCTCAAAGCATTCAGACTTACGATGCATCAGGTAAATGTATCCATACCTTGAGTAGTCGTCAATAAAACTAACGAAGTACTCAAAACCACCCATAGCTCGGATAGTTATTGGACCACACACATCAAAGTGAACTAGTTTTAACGGTTCTTTAGCTCTATAGCATTTGGCTGAAAAGGGTCTGTTTGTCATCTTATCCTCTAAGAAAAATTCACAGACTAGTAGTGCCTCTACTTCCAATGAACACAAAGGTCCATTTTATACCGGTCTATTTATCTTTTTTAGATTGATATGACACAAACGTAAGTGCCAAAGAAAAATGTTTGGCTCATTAAAGAAGGATTCATTCTCTTATATGGTAAATTAGATGCGTTATTCAATTCAGTTAGTTGCAGTACATGAGAGATAGGAGATATAACATAAAGATCATCCACCAATATACCAGAACAGATAACCCGTTTATTATCCTAAATACTACAGAGTTATTAAAATAAATCAAATATCCATCTTTAACCAATCTAGAAACGAAAGTTAAGTTCCTTCTAATAGAAGGTACGTAAAGACAATCTCTCAATTTTAAAAATCGATTTCTACTAAAACTGAGAGTGACATCTTATACTACAACTGCTGTCACATTTGTATTATTGCCAATATGTAGATAAATTTTTCCATCACTAAGTTGTCAAATTTTTTAGAACTTCTGCAATGAATTGCAGACAAAATTAGTGGCTTCGATATCTACACGCCAAGTACCGGTAGATAACACTGATAAACATGTTTTCACAACTAGTGAGTGAAAATTATCCTGATTGTTCAGCTTGCTAAGATAAACTGGACATTACTTTTTCAGTGCCGTGTCTGATTGCAGTAAAGAAATCTGCCTTTCGGCTTTTTCACACCAGTTCGTGACCCACTAACTACCCTGAAAATCGTGTCACCCTATTTCTGAGCCTTTTTCTTCTTCATATCTTTCAGTAAAGAGGAAGAGCCCTTTTCAGAAACAAACACATTTTCTGGTATTGAAGGAATACCCTTGATAGTTAAAATTATATCTAAATTACTTTTCTAATTAACAACATTTGATCCCGTTAGTTTGTTCTTTTTTAGTATAACCGAAAGTGAATTGAAAATTACTTTAATCCTAAGAATCACATAATTAAATTAACCGTTAATTATGACGAGCAAAATTTTAAATTTATTTTAAAATTGGTTCTCTCTACCATTTAAATAAAATTCGCCAGCAGCCTGTTATCCTGTGAATAGCATGCCTCGATGGGAGGATGTTTACTATCCATCGTTTGTCCAGACATGACTATTTTTTTAAAATTTTACTATCTAGGTAACGTATCATGTCAAGTAAAATTAAATTACTGACATAGTTTTAGCCTAGTAAATAATAGCAGTAACTCAAATAGAGAGGATACTATTATTTACAGCTAAATGTTAACCACCACTTAATTCCAAATCAATCGCTTTCCAATGAACTATTCAGATGGAGATGTGATTCACACTAGCAATTATTCAGAATTATACCTGAAGGAGGTTTGTACTGATGATACCGCAATTAATCATGTCCGATGGGAATGAATGTCTTACTGCCAACACACAGAATTAATTGCATCACCTACAAACTGGTGATGAAGACCGTAGAATTTATCTGTGAATAAATTTTCTCTTCCACTTAAATTTTTAAAATATTTTTAAGGCTTATCAGATTCCGTTTAATTAAAGTAAATTTATTAATTTTAAAAATCACACAATCCGAAAGATTTCAAAACATCTTTTCCTGTACACTATCCAAAAGATTCCGGTTTACCAAATTATCTTTTCGTATTTTAATGCGTAACAAATAAAATAACCACGGAATGCTCAGTTTTTCCTTTGCTTTACAGTTAAGGTAGTGATTAAAGGTATTCAAATATTTTATGTTTATATTACATATTTTTTGAAAGTAGCCCTGAGAGATTTTTGGGTCTCTCAGGGCTACTTTCAAAAAATATGTTATGATCAAGATGTGTTGTATATCAATAGAGTTTTTGTGTCTGAGAGACCCAAAAATCATCCACCACTGCCGGCCCATCAGCACCTCCTGCGCCGCTGCACGCCGCCACTTCGGCGGCTTTTGCCGCTTCGTTTGAGCTCTGTTCTCGACCCTGTTTCTTCTGAAAAATAGCTTATGAAAAATACTATTTTTCTATAAAAATTTTGGTTCGAAAATAGCTCAAAAAATGGCTTTCTATGGTCGTTCAAAAAGAACTGCCGCACACCCAGCGCCACCGCCTGTTGCTGCCACTTGTTCTTGCTTTTCCCATGGTCGTTTTGGTTCCGTTTCCCCCTATTTTTAGTATTAATATCCAGCAATATATTTTCTTAAAGAACGTCTCGGAAATAGTTCCAAAAAAACTCAAAAACAACCCCGAATAGCCATGGTGCCACCGCCAAAAACCGTCGCCTGTTGTTGCCATTTTTCTGTCGACTTTTGCGGCTGTTTTTCCTCATCTTTTTGAACTATTTTCTAGCACTATTTACTGTTATTTTATGCCTAAAAAATTGCTCAAAACTAGTCCTGAAAATTTTACAAAAAAATCAAAAAATAGCCCTGAACCACTACTAGTGCCGCCGCTGCCGGTGCTGTTTTTTTGCCATTTTTACTAGTTTGTGGACATGTTCTGCTGCTATTTTAATGTCTAAAATATGCAGAAAACTTACTAAAAAATTATTTCAAAATCGTTTGAAAAACCACCGTATTCTGTGGCCCAAAAAATCTAAAACCACTGCCGGTGCCGCTGGTTATACCGCCGCATGTTCTTCATGTTCTTAGATATTCAAATATATTTTTAAATATTTTAAGTAATATTTAATGCAAATAAAAGCTTTTACATCCAAAATCTATGTCCTGTAGGCTCAAATTCGAAGTAAAAAAGTTTAAATTATTACGATCAACCCTTGTAATTAAAAATTACATAATAATCATCATTCAACCATTCAATCAAACATGAATATAATAATGATCATAAAATCAAAATTAAAACGCCTGCAAAACAAAGTTAGTACAGTTCTAAATCTGTCCAGCCCCTCATTTAACTGTAAACAAAATCAAAACGGCTCTAATACCAATTGTTATAGACAACTTCCAATATCATTGATTTGTAAACGATTTTTCAAAAAAATAAAACTAAACAGGTAATCGCCGAAATAGGCCATAGAAAAAAAATTTTTTAATATTGAACGATCAAAATAAAAATTCGTGCCACCACAGTTAATTTAGATAAATACATTTTTTGTTGATTCTTCAACTACAAACTTTGATTTTCCGAGTTGAAACTCCGGTTAGACCTTCTATTGTATTTTCAATGTGATTTCCGAACGTAGTGGGGGCTACAATCCTTCGTGAACTGGTACCAACAGAACCTTGACAATTTTAGTCTTGGAAGACAACTTCTGAATTTGGTTCTACTTATCTGCATATTTATAGGGCTACGGTAAGGACCTATAGAGTAATTATGACATAAACTTCTATTGTAACCTAGATACCCTTCTAGCAATTTCTGTAAATATGCTAACCTCTCAGCGATTTCTGTAATTATGAAAACATTACAGCGATTTCTATAATTTTTATAAAACACTAAATTATAGTTCATACTACTAAAGAACTGTAACTACACTTTTAGTCATAATCTCAAGACTAATTTGCATTGAACACCTGTTATTAAATACTTAACTTATCTCTCCATGTTAAGATTTTCGATACCTACCGATTAAATTTAATTACTAATAATTTAATTTAATCGGTATCTTTAAAAAATTTTAAACCCTTCCACCGAACTTATTTGACCGCCGAATAATTAAATCCACCTGCAGGGTTTGTCCCGGTCAAAACTTATAAGTTTTCCTAAGAGGGTATTATCAATTCTAAATAATCAAAACATAGATTTTATTAATAATTAATATTTGCCATATAATTAATACTACTATCCAACTCACCGAAACTATTGACCTATAAAAGATCGCACCCTCTAATAAATCAAAATAATGAATATTAAATATGCGCAAATAATAATTATTTCGGGATTAAGAGTATAAACACTCATAATAACCTTAGGGTGTGAATTAATTTATATAGTCAACATAAAATTAATTACCCTAATGTGGTCCTGTTCCATACATATAAAGTGTGCTAGTACAGAGAGTCGAAACAATAGACGACACTATTATCTATTTTTCGCAACAAAGATAGGCTTATTAACACTCTGTGCTACAGTTATACCGAAAATTTGTCCAATTCCATCTAAACTGTGAACAAAACTTATATTCGACAAGAACCTATAATCTGATTTTCTGTATGCAAGTCGTACTCTACACAACAGATTAAATACTGTATAGAAAATAATACATTTATGTATAACATTTAAAAAATTAATATTACATACATTGCTCATTAAGATTCTTATAAAATAAAAAAATAATTTTATTAAAATAAAATTAAATACTAAAACCAAATA